>PNEQ01079085.1:0-10000 GCA_003012365.1 Medauroidea extradentata
CCTCTGAAATATGAGAAGGGGATCGACAACTTCCACTACATTATTAATTATGACACTGCTGCTCATTGATGCCAACGACAATACTTTGTCTTTTCGATTCTGCCTCATCTCTCCAAAGTTTTGTCCAATAAACTTTGTCATAGTAGCCTTCCCCACTTCCAATGCTTTGTGGCAATTAACATTACATTTTCCAGTAATGACAGTTGCAAGCGATACCAGTGATGGCGATTTTAAAAAAGGAGGATGGTGACTGAACCACTTAGATAGTTTCTTCCTGTCCTCTTCATCCCTAGTTTGTCGTGATATACGATAGTCTACATGCTGTTCTCCTGTTGAAAACTTTAATCCAGCAAAATCCTCCACCGAAGAGCAGATAGAAGTACTTATTGCTGTTCCGGCAACCCACTTCGCCAGTACAGTATCTGTTATCCCCCGTCCTCTTGTTAGACCACCAGAGCTCTTCATCGACCGCATAAGGGTTTGCTCGATTGTCATATCAGACCAGACCCCTGAACTAGGAGAATCTGTTCTGGATATTGCGAAGTATCCCTTCTGAGCAAAAGTTTCAAATTCGAAAGGATGGGTGGTTTAAAGAGCACACATATCTTGCAGATATAAATGGGCACACTTGGCATACTGTAAGTGGCCACTACTATGAAAAAATGGAAGCATTTGTTGGACACAACAGAGATGAGACTCCCAATCACCCATGCGTTCTGCTACAGTAAAATCTTTCATAATAGAAACCATGTGGAAGTATTGCACCCACAAGATAGCCGTAGGGCCATTTTCTTTCAAGCAGTTCAGCTGATT
Organism: Medauroidea extradentata; assembly: GCA_003012365.1. Lineage (NCBI taxonomy): Eukaryota > Metazoa > Arthropoda > Insecta > Phasmatodea > Phasmatidae > Medauroidea > Medauroidea extradentata. The sequence goes on from PNEQ01079085.1 coordinate 814, forward strand.
TTTCAGTTTTTCTTGCAGTCCAGCCAGTTGAGCACTCTCTCTTAATACATTATGGGTCAACATCTTATCTTTTACCTTACTCAACATTTCAGTGATTTCATCCTTAACTTCATTAGATACTTCAAAACTGTTAAAAATTATTTGTGCTAAAACCGTTTGGACAAGCAAGTGTCCTCGTACAGCTATGCTAAATGCATACCCAGTTAACATTTTGTCAACAGAGTTAGCTGCAAAAATCGTGCACAATACCTCCGTAAGACCACTACCTGCCATTATGTGGCCAATACACCCCAAGAAGAACATAAGCAGGTGAAATCCGCCAAGTCTAACTACTACAGGTGAGAGCAAACTGTCGTTTGGACAAGAAGCAACCATTTCTCTAGCCTTAATATAGAGTGGCTGATCGAAAGTTACATAACAAGTCCTTATCCCTTGCTGCTGACACTCTTTAGTTGCATATGTGAGAGCTGTATAAATTGTATTATAGTCGTTTGGAGGGGCATTGATGAATGGTAGTGGTAGCACAGCACTCCTGTCTGAAGGCCCTTCTTTACATAGACTACGCATACAGCCTTTCCACTCTGGAATTCCTGAAATTCCTAACCCTTTACCAGCCATCCATAAAACATCCAAAATGCTGGGAACTGGTACATCTGGATGCGAGTGAAGATTGTTCATATCCTTAACTGTGATATTTTGTAGTCCATTCCCACTAATATTTTCAAAAATCTGTAATGGAAACACCCCCCCCCCCAATCTTCCTATATTTTCGGCAGAGACAGATGTCATCTTTTCTATCATGCTTGAGGGAGGAAGGTCTCTCAAAGGGGTGAAGCATTTTATTCCTCCCATACTATGAAAAGTTTTCAACCCATCAATTGTAGCAACATTGAAGTCTGCATTGTCAAAGACATATTGACAGAATATACCAGATGATATGGGTTGTTGAGGGTGGTGGACAGCTGATAACTCCAATATCTGGGCATCATAATAAGAAGGACTGAACCCTAAACTAGCCAACAGGTTTACCAGGCTCTTTGAACCATATTTTCTGTGAATTAACAATGCAAGCCCATGAAGTGTAGGAGAAAGAAAAGAGCGAGGACGAATAACTTATATTATTGCATGAGAAATAGACACTGCTTTTCTTTTTGCTTTCTCGTTATTCCTCTGGTTTCGAAGAAGCAGTGCTTCCATAAATGCAAGGAGTGTTTGTGGAATCATCAACTCTGCTTCATTAAGGAAACCATCACTTGTGGGGTAGAAACTTAGTTTCATAAGCCTTCGACTGTACATCTTTTAATATTATGGCAGCGGCAGTTTGTACAACTCGTATGTGTTCTTTTTGTTCGTCATTACATTTTGATGTGTACCATGATTCGTTCAAGATTTTTTCACCGACATCTCGGAAGCATATCACACTTTTTCTACTGTGGAGTTCAGTAATGGTTACACGGTTGCCGTATCTTTCCTTTAGTTTTTTTGTTTATCGTTCCATGCGATGGTTTTTCACCACTAATTACTCCCATGATTTCATCGAAAGAATACCGACATTCGTCGTTTTCCTCGAGAAAATTGTAGATGTCCTCCATTGCACTTGACACACTATCATCAAGAGGGCGCCCTCTTTTTGTACCTGTAGGGATTTTGGTGGAAAAGAACTGTTTACAGCAGTCATCATGATAAATCGCATCACTTTCTATAAAATCGCTGACATTAATTATTCGTCTTGATACTTCTTCCCCCCATGTGTCTCCTCGTGTGTCTGCATTTTCTAGCACAGATGTTTTCATATATTTGCTACGAACTGAATAAACTTTTTGACGCAAGAAAATTGGTTTTTTGTTTTGTTTTTTATGAAACTCGTCATCAATATCTTCCGCACAAAGAAAAGCATTTTGTTTGGAAACTGAATGCTAGCTGACTCGAGTGAAGAGAGCGGTTTGTGCAGTCTGATGTCTGTGATATTGATGGTTGCAATGAATCTTTTTTCAAATCAGCTGCAATAGTTTGTGGTCTGGTATACTTTTTTTGACAACAAACATGAACTAAAACTAATTGCTTACCTCTGAAGCAGTCTTCCTTACCATCTTTTCTTGCAAGGCTCGCTTTAAGTAAACCCTGTACACCTTTTTCTCAAACCACACGTCTATCATTCTCAATAATGCCATCACAAATTGTACATGTTTCAGGCATTGCGAATAACCTATACCACTATAAAACTTCATATATTTCTATTAGTAAAATAACTGCACTGCATATAGACACTACAACGAAAAAAAACATCAGACACGACACGAACGAAATATCTCCCGACGTGTAACTAAAGGGAACTGACATATTACTCGGCAAGAAGATTGGAGCGAATGGCGATAACAGTTATCGCAAAGGGGGATGGGTGAGCAGATGTTTATGTACTGGAGGTTAAAATAAATTGTAAACAGAGACGTGAGGCTAACCTTGAAAGTATACAATGCATATGCCAGCGTTCACAAGTGTATGTTTCAAGATGTAGTAATGGTTGGGAGGGAGGGTGGTAGAGATAAGGGAAAAACAGAGGAGGAAGAGGAAAAGTAAGCAAGAAATAGCGGAAAGAACAGTGGATGGCTTTGTATTCTCCAGATAACACTTCGGATGACTCAGACTTCGAATGACTTTGTTCATCCCAAATTACATTCATATCATATGACTGTGCAGAACCAGCTACCGAAGATGAACTATACATTTGGAACTAGGTGTAATTTATATTTTAAGCAAAGTTGTGATTTTGAAAATACTTGTATGTATATGTAATTCATTAATATCTTGTTTTTTGTAGGAAATTTTGTCTTCTATAAGTTTTAATCAGAAGCATTTTTTTTTCTAGGAACAGTGGTTTCGGATCTTTTTCCAAAAAACTTTGAAAAATGACCTTTCATTGGGCCCCCTGCCCCCGGCTCACATCCTACCCTCGGGGACTTTTAGTATGTTGTAGAGTAAGTATTGATGTATAACTGTACCAAATTTCAAAACTCCGGGATTTTTTCCTCTCGATCACATGATTTTGGTCTAATTTGACCGGGCTAATCATCGTGTCACTCATACCGGCCTTGAAGAAAGCTTAAACTTAAGCCTTCTGTGAAACAGCAAGTTATCACATTCGTGCAAAGTACAAATGATGTCCGTCCCTTCTCGCCTTTCTTCTGCAAGATCAGTGCGCCGCCTTCTGGAGCTGGTCTGTGCTTCGGAGGCTGACAAGTGAGGGAACTATTGGAAATGAAAATGGTTCTGTAAATACTGTAGATAAAAATTATAGTCTTTCTTGTGTAAGCTTTCGAAATAGTGGATACTCAAGTAAACACAGAATGTGATACTGTTATATTAATGCTAGAGTACCTCAATTTATTTTAATCGGACAAATATGGTCTTCAGGTGTAAAATATTCTAAAATTATAATTAACTTTGTTATTTAAAGTAGAAGATGTAAGAGTTTAAGTTATCAATATTTGTATTATTTTTCATAATCTAACGAAACAAAAATTTGGTCAACGTCAGAACGGCGCCTAAGTTTTTGTAAACATCGTTTGGTGTTAATTTTCCAAATGACTGATCTGCTATAAGCACAGTCGCCGTATCAGTTTTCGTCCAAACCAAATTAACAATTCATAAGATATATTTAGAACATTCAAACTTAATATTACAAATAATATTCAAAATTCCGTAACTAAGAGGTAGTATTTTTTTTTTTTTTTTTTTTAGCAAATAATAATTTACTTTTATTATAAACTACCTCAAACACACACATTTCGGTAAAACTAAAATAAATGGTTCCGGAGTTATTGTAAGAAAACCCTACAAATTTCGGATGTGGCTATTATTCGAAATGGCGGACATTTGAGTTTATGGAACTGTGATACAACGCAAACAGTAGATACTGTAATTGTACTCGTTTGCGTTCGAATCCGGTGAACGATTCCTAAGATATATCAAATGAACTTAAATTTCAAGGTTGAAATTTTTTAAATATGCACCCAGGAAAATTGTAATATCGGAAAGTCAGGTGTACTTATTTGCTGCAAGTGGTGCAAACAGTTTCGATGTTATTGTGGAAAAATCACGCACTTAAATAGGAGGAAGATGATCTGATAAGCACAAGGGTGTAGACAGGGAGTTCAAGGTTAAACCCCTCCCCCCCTCCCAAATGTGAAGGACAAAAAAATTAATAATACTACCACTAATATATTTAATTTTTCGATACTAAAACTCCTTATATTTCACCATTTTGCACCTTCAAACCCAAAATTTTCCGGGCGAGAACCCCCAGACCCCTCGTTTTGACTGTGGGGATCGGTATTCCTTTATAAAATTTCCCATTTGAAATCCCCCCTCCCCAAAGACCAATTCTGGCTACGCCACTGGATAAGCATATTTTGGCCTCGGCAAGCAGGCTAATAAAACGAGGTACCACTCATGACTGAGCAGTTTCGTAATGAGAATTGGGCTAGGCGAACAGAAGAACCTGGAGGAGAACTTTTGGCAATGTCTTTTACGTGTACCAAACCCGAATAGTCTTAGACGTTTCTGATCAGAGTATCAAGTTGTTACTTGTTATCTTGGTTGTTTAAAGCTGAATTGATAGCCACTGGCTCCTGCGATTGCTTAAGAACCGCATAACAAAGTATAAAAAATAATATTGTGTACTTCGATGTGTTCATTTCAATAAGAAACCTAACTTTATCGCTGTTTGGTACCATGCTGCTAGGGTACACGTAGGATCCGCTATGGTTGAGTGTCAGCGTTCACCTTTCTCCACGGCGATTCGGGTTCGATTGCTACCGGGTGACCCCTGGATCTTCTCATGTGGGAAACCTTCTGGACAGTGTCACTGGTCGGCGGGGTTTCTCGTGGAACTCCCGCTTCCCCCGACCAATCATTCCAGTGCTGCTGCATTGTAGGGTCTCGTGTCATGCCACAACTCAGAGACGGTTGCAGCCCACGGACCACAGATTAACATGCGACCAGCCCAGTGGGTGTCACTCCCGATCTAAGGTGACACTGCGTGCATTATTGTTGTTGTTGTTATTATTATTATTATTACTATTAAACCATACACACACACACATACATATATATATATATATATATATATATATATATATATATATATATACATTCCCTAGTTACGCCTAAAACATATCATTCATGTAATGTTCTATAGATCGACTCAGCTTCACCCCACTGAGCACAGTCCGCTATAGAAAGGCACAAAACACACAAAACACCGTAAATAGAGTGAATTTACAATATTTGATTTTGTAATAATTTTTTGTGTCTCCAAGGTCAAGACAGAAAGACTGCAAGTACGTTATTAAGTAAACATGTAATTAAAACTTATAATACAACCATTTCTAACAATTTCATGCGAATTTGAATAAGTCGTTAACTGGTGGCAAAAATGGATCAATAAAATAACGGGTTTTTAGAATTTCAGAATTGTCAATACAATGTTAATTTCCAATAAAGAGGACGAACTTCTGTAATCTTTTTCGTTTCCATTATGTAGTAAATCCATTACAGGAACATAAACAACATCGTCTAATCCACTCTATCATACCCGATGTGATTTGTTGCCTGTAGTGTAAACCACAAACGCATACTTCACGACCGATACAACTAGTCATCGCAGGATGAAGTGCACCTGACCCAGAGTAGAAGACAGGTTACTGGTGAGGGGAATTTCAAAGAGTACAGTATAGCCTGTGTTGATCCGACACTTCTGTGCTTCAGGCAACAGTAATAAGCTTTCCTATATCGCCATAAGTAACCCACGTACATTTAAAATCCAGTCCAAGTATAATGAGAATGGTCATTTATTGGTGGATATTTAGTGGGCCATGACGCCATGGCCAACAGTCGATGGCATTGCAGATAGAAACACACAACTGGACACTTTAGGGCAAAGGGGCAATAAATAGGTCGTAGCCTATGTTAAGGAATTCATCCCAGCATTCACCTGGAGTGATTTTGGGAAACCATGGAAATTCAAAATCAAGACGGCTGGAACCAGGAATTATTTTTTTACGTTTCTTTTTACGACTTATAGTTTAAAATGTATGTAAATACCTTCATTACACAAAGTATTGAAGTAACACACACACCATATTTATAGTCATTTTCATACGACAACGTAATTTGTTTTCATCCGTACCTAATAGCCTTTGGTTTTGCATTGCTTGAACGAAACCAATTTCATTAGGTAATAGTTTTATAGATTATTTGTGCTATGAAAACTCATGCGGGTTTGCATTACCTGCAGACGTGTTTAAAAAGTAGGGACGTATTTTTAACAATGTACACAATTTCTACACTCTCCCGAAACTCACCACAATAGAAGCCATCACTGCATTGAGTTTTCTTAACGTTTTGTTTCTATTTGTTGGTAGGTGTCCGTAGTTTTTCACCACGCAATTCTGCTAATTGCGATGGTTTTAAAATTCTAGAAACTTTTTTTTTCTGAATTCCCTACAACAACTGCTGCGCGTTTATTGGTACACAAATGTTTAGGAGGGGGGAGGTTTGAGGAGAACAAGGTTCCACTTTTTTTTCAATAAACACGAGTGCATTTCTGTTTACATGATAACACAGTCTTTTTATTCTTTGTTTCTCGGTTAATTATATAAAAAATACGTTTGTGAGCGTCCACCATCATGAAATACTGCGATGTCCAGAAACGAAATAACTATGCACTGTTTAGCAACGCACCACGCTGTTATCAGTCATTATAAACTTGTAAATCTGGTTACATATAGGCTAACTGTACGACTGAAATTTGACCAGGTATATTGCATCATTAAGCGTATAGCTACGTAAGGTAATAGGCATCGACACTTGATACAACAGTAACAAAAGCAATATTGGCTGCTGTAACTACTCAACAGTTCGCTTGTTACATATGTACTTAAAGTCAGGTCACATTTTCCGTATACACGTAATGCAATACCCGAAATTTTTACCGGCTGCCTACCTCCCAGGCCACCACTGTGCCACTTCCCAACTTAACATGTGATTTCTGAGAAAACGGTACATATTAGCAGTTATTCTCAAGGTGACCTTTCTTTATTAAAGTTTACATGATGATCATCTACATGTCATGTCCAGTCACATCAAGTCAAAGGTTACAAAGTTCTAAGCATAAAGGGGTTGTTAACCTCTAGTAAAAGTATGAAACGACGTTCTTTTTGCAACATAATTTTTTTCTGTTGTCTATCCCTAAACCAGTAGCCTGTATACAAAACTGTATTACTCAATTGCATATGACTGATAATTATTGTTCAATATCGCATTTCCTACCTTCATTTTTGAGAGTGTATGACTCCATCATACGTCACAAAAAGCCCAATGTTGTATTATTGTTTCCTTATTTATTTGACTTCAGGTATCCATAAAAAACCTTAACCATTTCAAACTGTAATAAAAAAATAGTGCAAAAAGATATCTGGATGGTGTTAGTTGCATTACGATCAGAATCTCTCCAAGTTTTTATGTGATTTTGTTCTGGTTGTTGCAGGTGTGGATGTTAACTGACATCTAAACATTGCCGAAGATGGCTACACCTCAAGAAAAAGCACAATGTGTATCCTGGTTTATCCAAACAAAAACAGACACGCAGGTCCAACGTAACTTTAGGGCCAAATATGCAAGCGAACCACCTTCAAGACCCACAATCCGTGAGTGGCACAAAAAATTTATAGAGACCGGAAGCGTTCTGCAGCAAAAAGGCAGTAGGTGGCCGAACACAAGTACGGGAAGACACTGAACGTGTTCGTGAAGCCTTTGTCCGGAGCCATAATAAGTCAATTCGTACTGCAGCCAGACAATTAGAGTTACCTCATTCAACTGTTCACAAAGTTCTTCACAAAAGCCTGAGACTCTACACTTACAAAGTGCACTTCTGCCAGATGTTGGGACACGCCATAAGGCTTTCGCTACAGACATGCTGGCTCGAACGGACATAGAGGATGATTCTCTTGAACGAATTCTGTTCACTGACGTGGCAATGTTTCACGTATCTAGTCGACTAAACAGGCACGTCAAGGTATGGGGATCTGAGAACCCATAAGTAGGGGGAGCATGCGGGGATTGACGCACCTGGGAGAAAAACCAGCCTAATCTGCATATGGTTAACCTAGGCCCCCCTCCCCCGGGTGGAGCAAGAGCTCTGATTGGCCTAGAGGGTCATTAGGGGGGTGTGGTCTTGGCTGAGATGGGTTGATGGGGTCTTTTGGTACGAATATCACCTAAGTGCCATGAAGTCTGTGATTGGCTGAGAGCTTAAGCCCCGCCCCTGGAGGGAAGGTGAGGGAAGTTAAGGGAAGTTAGGGTAAATGAGTGGAATGGGCCTTTTTGGTACAAGTTGTGCCTAAGCGCCATGAAGGGGAAGTGTATACCCCCTCCTCGCCCCTGTAGCCTTTCCTCCTCCGTATAGCATACCCTTATAGAATACCATTAAAGGAATACCCCCTGTAGCCTCTCCCAACCTTATAGCGTACCCTTATAGCATACCATTAAAAGAATACCCCCTGTAGCCTCTCCTACCCCTTCCCTTTACCATAAAGCATAACACCTGTAGCCTCTCCCATTCTTATAGCATACCATTATAGCATACCCTTATAGCATACCCCCCTGTAGCCTATCTCCTGTATTAACCTGCCCTACCTCATGTCATTCCCACTCCATCCATATAGCATGTCCTTGTACCACCCCTCCATCCTTGAACCCCCGCCTTATACCTTGTAGCATACTCCCCCTCCTGCCTATCCTTATGACATACCCCTCCAGTCTAGCCCCTGCATGTCCTTGTGACATACCCTTAAGCACAGTCCACCCCTCCACCCCTGAAGCCTATACTTGATACTACACAAGATTTAGCATACCCCTCCTACCTACCCCTCTCTCCGCTCCCCGGCAGGCTTACCACTAGAGACGTTCTCTCCTCTTGACTTCTGAAGCTCGACTGAGGGTGGCTGGAGGAAACACCAATATAAACTGGTACTCCCCACCCTACTCCAACAAGCAATATATAAGTTGATGTTCAAGTATGTAGTTTGCAAGATGTTGCTGTCGTGGTGACGCGGCAGATGTGCACAGCATAACAAGGTAGGCGTGAGCTTTAAATGTGTATCAGTAAATTTTTTTTATCATTACATTT
>PNEQ01079085.1:13604-63758 GCA_003012365.1 Medauroidea extradentata
ACGTGAAAGCATTGTGCCTCCTTGTCGGTAGGCGATTCTGACTGCCCCTGCCATCTAGTGGGGCGTTTTAAAGTTATTCCGCTGCGCCTTTGTTTGCACTCTGTTACCTCTCCTCCTATATTTTTCCAGCACTCTTTGTACGGCAGTGATAGAGTCATGATGTGTCACTGTGGTGCGTGCTCGTGGGTGATGTTCTTCGAAACGTAGACAGCCGAATACGGCGTTACTATTCTTTTAATTGCCCACGTAGTATTTACAGTCGTAGAACTGTGGTTTGTTTTTTTATTTTGTGATGTGACGTCTTCGTCAATCCCTCAAGGTTAGTACTCGTCCGTTTATTTTCTTTCATCCGCGACTATTTTGTCTTTTTAAATGTCTCTACTTATTCTATGCGCTCACTGTGTTACAGTGAGGGTCCACGTCACTGACACTAAGTTGGTCCACGTCCTAGACGTCTTTCTTTCCAACTTTTCACATTGCCATTGCCGATGAGGCCGGTATAGTTCCAACTTCTCGGTGTTGCGCACCATGGCCGCTTCAGCTTCCATCACGGGTTTGCTCTGGTCTACATCTCCCTGCCTTTGGTTGGAATGCTGGCATGGTGTTGCTTTTGCCATTGGCGTGTGGCTATCTCCCGATGGCATTATTTTCACATCAGGATTAACACGGCTTTCGTCGATCGTCAGCTAAGTCTGTTCTTTTGTTCATTGGATTTAATTCTTAATATTTTTGCGTAAACAAATTTTATGGACTTTTAAAAGATTGATGTTATGATCCTGATAGGCTATATAATTTTGTTTTTAATAATAAATACAGCATTTGCTTTCATGTAAAATTTAAGTTTTAATATTATAATTTGTTTTATTAATGATTTAAAAGTTTTATATTTTAACTTCCATAATAAATAATGTGCGGGGTACCCCTTTTCCCCTTTATCTATACTATCGTTTGCACATAATTTTAATAATTAATTTAAACTATTCATATAGGCTTACATGCCTAACATATTTCAATGTTATTTACAGGTATATCTTGCTTGTTTGCATATTTAAAAAGAAAAAACTATCTAACTTAAATAAGAAATAAAAATAAAAATAATTTCATTATTTAACAAACCACAAATCAATGTCTTATTATTTATTATTCTTCCTCTGGGAATTTTTACGATTTTGAGTATCTAGTAAGGTTAAGTTATATTTTCTAAACACCTTACATTTTTCTATTTTAATTCTTTTGTGCGGTGTGCTTCTGGCCTAGTCGTCTTTCTCAAGTGTTTATTGTGTGTTTTATCGCTTTTATTTGTATGTTTGTTTGTCCTGTTCTTTGGTTTATTTTGCCACTTTGTTTCTTTTTTTTAATGCGTGGCTGTTTTGAACAGGAGTTTTGTTTAGCGATTATAAACACTTGAGTGTATTGCTTCCATTATATTAATTTGATTTTCTCACCGAAGCACACCGGCACACACTGTCACTATTAGAAAGACTGTTGATTGGATATGTGACTCAATTTTTATTGTGAATTGTAGTATTTAATTTATGAATGGTAAATATTCTTGTGCTTTAATTGTCAAAGTTAATTAATGTGTTTGTGACACATGAGTAATTGTGTGCGTAACTAATTGTTTAGCGAAAGTTATAGTTGATTGTTGTTTTGTGTTGTTGTAAGCTTTGTGAGCCAGTAAATCAATAACTTAATTCAACTCTTTTATTTCTAATTCTAAGACCTCTATCCCAAAAGAACTCATGGGAATTGCCCACACATAAAGTTTGTCTCAAACTTGTAACAATACAATACACACATAATTATGAATTATGTTTCTGATATAAATGTTGTTTATTTATACTTTGGATTCGTCATTTAAGAATGAAATTTAAATATTATACAAATTAAATGCCAGTTCGTGAGAAAGAATGAAATTGATTTTCAACTAGACTACTGTGTATGTTTTTAAGTGTATATATCTAACAATTTCGCTTTTTCTTCAATCTGCCATGCAGATACACCATACATAGAGATGTCATGTACAAATTACATTATTATTAATTTCTTTTTTTCTTTCTTACAGGCTTGCAGAACTAAGCTAGCATGATGCACAGCTTGTTAAACTGCAGACTACTGAAGTTGTTAATGATATGTGTGTTGTGTGGAGAAGCCGCCCGGACACTGGGGATCTCTCCTTTTGAAGCAACAAGTAATGTAATTGATATCTCCTCAATAATGAAAGAACTTGCGAACAGAGGCCACCAAATTACTGTCATTACTGAAAAGTCTCTTAAGGGATGCCACCAATTTATACTCAAACAGCAACTGATATAAATTTCGAACCTTTTACGGGTATGTACATTTTTGGACAGAGAGTGTTTATATTTGTAAGATAACGTCATTACACTAGATTAGAAGTGGATAATAAAAATGTATTTTGCATTATATCTTGTTCATTTTTGCAGGTGAAAGTCGTGATTTGTATGATCTGAGAAATCTAAGTCCGCTTCTTCTGACTTTGCTCATGTGGTATGTAGGAAACATAATGTCTGACCTGACTTTGAAAAGTCCAAATGTTCAAAAGCTGCAGCATTCTCCCAACGAAAAGTTCGATTTGACTGTTACAGAATTATTTTATGACGAAGCTCTTTTAGGATTGTCTCACAAGTTTAACACTCCTATCGTTCGTGCCACTGCAAATACAGGATCAGAACACATTAAGGATGTAGTTGGTGACCCATTTCCATATTCATACGTACCGTGTCCATTATTGCATTTCAGCGATCATATGACATTCTTCCAACGATTTCACAACACTTAATTAATTTTCTGATTACTACAGGTCATTACTTGTACTTTATTCCAGCACATGATGTGATTATGAGAAAATATTTAGCCGATGTTCCCAATTTACCACCATTTATTGATATTTTTCGAAACACTTATCTTCTTCTGTTGAATACACACTCCAGTCTCAATTACCCCAGACCAATAGTTCCCAGTTTGATAGAAGTTGGAGGAATACATGTGAAACCACCGAAGAAATTGCCTCAGGTAATATTTACGAATAAGTTTTTAACATCGAGTTATATATATTTTTTTTAGTTTAGTTTTTGGAACATTTCTCTGAAACATATGTTATATATTCATTTTATAGGACATTCAGAAATTTATTGATGATTCCAAGAATGGAGCAGTGTATTTCAGTACGGGTTCGAACCTGAAGAGTTCTGAAATGACTGTTTCTAAACGGGAAGCATTTTTACAGGCCTTTGCAAAGATAAAACAGAGGATTCTGTGGAAATTTGAAGAAAATATAACGGACGTTCTCGAAAATTTTAAGATTTCTAAATGGTTTCCACAGACAGATGTTTTGGGTAAGAATTTTAACTGTCCATAATCAAGCAGGTTATTTACAAGCCACTCTACTTTATGTCACCATTTTTTTATTTTCTAGGACATCCAAACGTTCAGCTCTTTTTGTCGCATGGTGGGATTTTGAGCTCTCAAGAAGCAATATACAAGGCAGTTCCGGTTTTTGGCATTCCAATTTTCGCTGTTAAAAAAATTACTGTTTCCCGAGCTGTTGGAATCGGCTATGCGGCTCATCATTATTACGACAATATTTCTGAAGCGTCAGTGGTCTGGGCGATGAGTGAAGTTACTAAAAATCCAAAGTAAGAACCCTAATTTTCAATTAAAAAACATCAGTTTACAATAAAATATATGTCATTAAGTTATGAGAAAATGTTAAAGGCGATGAACTGTATGATAACTTTTTCAATGTAGAAAATGTGTCACTCTGTGCCACAGTAATGTCATTATTACACACAAATACAGAATTAATTCTAATTTCTGTGCACATTTGAGTAGCTGCCTTGATTTGCTAGGTGAGAAAGATGTTTCATTTATCGTGCTTTAAAATGTTTCACTACGGGTCGTTAGTACGAACCTCATGTCTATTCCAGTGTTAGCTAACACCATGTCAGATTTTTCTTGTTGCGTGTCCATGTTCTATGACACGTTTTGATTATAGTTACGAGGGTGCTTAGAGGTTTGGCATTGCATTTTTGTATGTTGGCAACATGGTTAGGTAATTAAATACATAGTAATTTTCATCCTATAATCGTTAGTGATTTTTGCAAGTGTGTTATAATTATTTGTAGTTTAATTCGTGGTATTTTCAAAGTTCACGCGGACAATTATATATTTGCCAGGATAATGTTAAGATACGAAGTTCGCAGTTTCGAAGAATCAAATTCACTAGCCGTTAATAACAACTTGATGTTGAGTTTGGGTTGTTTGCTCTTACTGCTGCTCAAGTCTTTATAGTTTTGTGGTAGACCGTTATATATTTTGATAGCAGCGTAATAAAAACCTTACTGATACAAAGAACAATATGCTAAGGTTACATCCATTTTATCAGTATGTTTAGTAGTGCAGTGGTGAACTGTTGAGTTTGCTTGAAAAAAAATGTATATAAATTAGAAACATAAGATAGAACTCCCTGGATACCATAGCCTGACGGGTGGTTAATGGGTTAATATGTTCTGAATGGTGAAGAGTTTTCTGCAAGATGCTATGTTTCTCTTGTTAAATAAAAAGTCTAACAGATTTTTTGTAGAAGTACACTGTTTTGAGGCGTTTGTAAAGTTCAAATGGAGATCGCAAATTTCCAAAACTGCCGTAATATTCGTCTCTTCTTCTGCACTGTTTGTATGCTACCCAGTATGTTCAGGGGCTGTAGTAGCATCCAGGCGTAAAACCGCACATTCAATTATTTTTGGGTTTATGTGGTAAGTTTGTCTCGCATAACTAAACCCCTAACGTTTGGTACTTTTAGTTCGTGTGCATAAAATCAATTTTCAATGCATGCTCATAAGTGGTCATCTAAGCCGGGACTTTAAGCTCTTTTCGCAGTGTTATAATTTTCTAAGATTGTTACTTTATTTGTTTTGCTCATTTATATAGCATACAAAGTTGAACAAAGGGGGTTATGTCACCGCTCCGCTTGTAAAGGGGTTATTAAGTTAATACTAGTGCAGGAAGTTTCGCCACGTACAAGTATTTTCTTAATAACTCCTTATAAGCGGAGTGGAGGTGGCATCGTATAAATAACACTAATTTTGTAAGGAAATTTTTCTGTGAGTTATATTAGGTAAAACATACGTAACAACTAGAGTTACTATAGACGCGGAAGGAGGCAAATCGTTAATAAGTTATTTAGCCACTCAATTTATTTACGACAATACCACGTTAATTGTTGTTGGTTGCCGAGGCTGATGTTACGTATCAGTTACAGCGAACGTAGCTGGACATCCTGGTGTATCTTGGTTTGGTGTCCCGCCAAGTTGTGACGATTTGTACCGATGTTATGCCATATTAAAAAACGCCTCGAACTTTAATAACGATTCAAATGACATCTTAATGAAAAAAAAAATATTACAGCAATTTTTTTGGAAAGTGGTAAAAGCACTTATAATTTAAATGCAATGGTGAGGAAATAGCACAAGGCTAAACTGCAAAGAAAATCTGCGCTGCCCTTCTCAGTTGTTTACCTCCTTTCAAAATGTGCAAAATACAGCACATCACACAATACAAAATAACAATTGCGTAAAATACTCGCAAGACTGAATGCAAACCTTATAGGTGGTTTGATTAATACAATGATCCAATACATATGATTTGAGTGTTCGAAAATTGTTCTAAACGGTCTGCAAACAATCCTTTACTATATTATATAATATATATATATATATATATATATATATATATATATATATATATATATATATATATATATATATATATATCTTGACTTCAATATATGTTTGTAAAATTATTAGAGTGTAAGCAGAAATACAAAATATTTCACACACATAAAAGTAACATACATACTTTAAAGTGCTAGAAAAAAACCCACGTCCGAATCACAAATAATAAATTCTGGAGTATGTTAAGGTCATGTTTTATCTATTTTCACACATTTAAAAAATAATTGTACTTCAACAAGCTGAGGGTATTTTATAACGACCTAAGTTCATTATAATGTGCAACTGTCTCTTCATATTGCAAAGTACAATGGTATCACAAAACACAAGAACAGATTGAACTATAATTGAGGAGTCAAACCGACAGATATTCTTCTACAAATAATTCCGCACATGCGGAGGCCACGGTGGCCGAACGGTTAGACCATTCGCCTCTCACCAAGGCAATCCGGGTTCCATCCCCGGCGGAAGCTGTCCCCGGATTTTCGCATATGGAAATCGTGCCGGACGATGTCTTTGTTCGGCGGGTTTCTCGGGGATCTGCCGTTTACCCCGCCTCCTCGTACCTGAGCTGCTCCATATTCACATCATGTCACTCCTCACCAGTACTGAAGACCTTGATGTTAAGCGCTGACCAAATAATCTCTCACTCACTCATTCTGCGGATGCGACCAATGCACTAACGACACAGGATCATCATAAATACATAAAAGGTTCATTCCTACCTTGACTTTAGCAACAAGCATACCCAATATGTAGGAAGCAATAGGAGGCAAAAACTTAGACTCAGTACAAGCTTCGTATAGTGTCAGACCAGCTACCCAATTCAACGTATCCACATTCACTCCCTTCGCAATGAAGTACGGCAAACAAGCTTACTGTCACCCGAAATCGCCCCTAAATAAATAATCACAGCTGCGGCCATTCTGTCCTCTTTTGTTCTTGATGCGCTGTCAACATTTTGGTGCAATTCTGCTCAAGGCAACAGTCAACAGAGCCCATTACTTTAATAATTTACAATGCCCAAGGAACTGCGAACAAAAGCAAAACTACACTGCTCAAAACTCTGCATAATCAACACCGGGAGATATACTTAATCGTTCACAATATGCTGTACACTATTACTGCACAAACAGTTAAACAAGTCGCCTCTGCATTTCAACTCGCGATATACTGCCGAATGTAAAGTACCCATGCATCGAGCCATACCACCAGCTATCTTTGTCTAGTAGACCCACAGAGTGTGCCTTTATCTCCGCCTGCCGACTCACAACTCCCCGATTGCCACGAGCGCACCCCAACTCTCACATTCGCCACTAGAGGGCAGCACCCTCCACAACAGCTCGTCGCTACCGCCATTTTGCGCACTAGATGCTTACAAACATGCGAAAAGAACTCGAACCATAGCTTACCACTTATAGCCTAGAACCATAACCATACAAACTAAAACAATTTTTAACAAAAAAATACAAAAGTAATAGCAAAAACCTTTTGGATATTACAGCCTTCCCCTTTAAAACTCCCTCCTAGCCACAGTCAACAGAGGAGATGTTTCTTTTAGGTTTTCACTACTCACAACAAACCAACTATATGAACAAACAAACCCAGAGAAATCCCAAAATCACACTAACACTCAGCAGAGACCAAACACAAAACATTCTTCCATTGACTTGCCAGCAGTTAGTCTGTTTTATAAAGTTACAGTGCCATTATATGTGCCTTTTTTACATGCACTCTAGAAGATGTATTACCCAGGAGTATACTAACATCCGTTGAGAATAACAATATTACATAAGGTCCATCATAAGCAAAACACAATTTTGCAGAGACATAGAAAACCCTTTTACTTTGTGCAAATTGTTGCATAACAACAGATCTTCCACATGATAGGGGCACTGAGATCTATCCCGGTCATACCCTACAGCTTCTCTTTTTTCTGATTCTCAAGCAACGACTCATAGCAATCCCTCCAGGACCTGCAGATTTCCGTACCAGTAATGTTCATAATTCGACCAGCATCCATCCCCCATAAACTTATTAGAGTATGTGGGACCTCTCTCCCAAACATCAAGAAACCCGATGACTTGCCTGTTACAATATGCAGAACATTATTCCATGCCACATTGAGCAGTGCTATATTTTGATCCGACTTCCTTTGATTTCAGTGATGGTACTCCTTTTATGGACTAGTTCAATCGCTCAACAGGATTTGAAAAAGGATAGTACGGGCTCATATGGATAATCTTAATGCCCCATCCAAAACATAAGTTGTGCAGCGCTTTCCTAAAAAAGTAATAAGCACTGTCGCATACATTGGCCTCCGAACTTTCAAACCCTTTAAAGATGTTATTCTCAAGTTTTTACCAAATAATACAGGCCTTCATTTCCCGCAATGGTTCTATGTATGCAAATCTGGAGAACCCATCTACCAACACTAAAATACTCATATTCCCTTTGCTTGTTGTGTTAATGGTCCAAATATATCCATGAATAACCTCTCCCATACTTGATCAGATAGACGAGCAGCATACAATCCTACCTTAGTATTCTGTGTTTGCTTATCACATTGACATTCATGGCAAGATCGAACATGATGTTTATTTATTTTGGACACATATCAGGCCAAAAAAAAATTATTGCTTTAACATCTGCTCCATTTTTCTCATATATTCGTGAGCCCCCGCAGCAGAGTCGTGGAAATATTTCAACTACATCGGACAGATATTTTTCGGCACTGACGCCCTCTTTTTTCCATCTTTATTCATCAAATAGATTACATCTTTAAATGCTTTAAATTAACCCACTCTGTCTGCTTCAATGTCTTTCTGCAAATTACCAAAACCTATCTATCATGTGTTTGAACCAGAGAGTACATCATGGTTCATAACATCACGATGATGCCTTACTCTTCCGCCTAAATTAAATACCTTGGTGTTTTATTTGTTCCTTTTGCTGTGCATTCCATGTTAGCATTTTGATGCTGACTGACGGACAACTGTTTCTGTTCATTTTATGTGGAGTTGACTTCACGTAAGATGCAAGTAGAAGATGGAAGTATGAAGAAACATAAACGTGATGTTGAGGATGCAGTCGACATCCATTATGAAGTACTGGATTTCGACATGGCTCACAAGAATAAATGGCAAAGAATAAGATATAAACCCTGTGCACCAATTTGTCTGTACCTAAGATCGTACAACATCACACTTTAATATGTAATGATATAAGATTATGGTGTGTACAGAATTAATGACAAATGGTTTCTAGGTGCCAAAGAAACAAAGTTGTTTCCTGGCGATGTAATTCAAATAGAAGATTATGCAATACTTGAGACCCAAAGCTATATAAACCATTGTTTCGCAGAGATCCTTAAGATTATTTCGAAGCAGATTTGCAAGTACACAAAAACAGTTAATGCTCAGTAATGCTCACTACCATAACCACCAGCCTATAAGTGGGATTTATAAGGACGAAAATCACGAAAATCAACTTTTTCGCAGATCTCTTCAGTGAACTAGATGTGAAGACTGGTGATGACCTTAAGATTCTGTAAGATGGCAAGGTCATCTACTACATATCCTGGGATGAACCAAGCGAACTTGTTGACAAGCTGAGGCTTGCATTTGCTTCGCAAAGAGTTGAAAATTACTTACTTACTAACGTGATAATTTCCATAATTGAGAATCTTAAGGAAGGTGACTCTATACTATGAGCCATCTGGGATCAGCATGTGAACTGCATGCAGCAGCTAGACACAAATACCTATGTCACATAGTTGTAACATGGGGAATGAATGATCTATTCCAGGATGACCTCGTTTAGATGATACTATATGCTAGATTGATCAAGAGACTCAAATACATGTTGACAGTAATTGACATGTATAGAAAATTCACCTGTGCAAGGCCTGTCAAGTCGAAGATTGCAACCAACGTCAGGAAAGATATGGAAGACACTTTGCACAAAGGTTGTGTTTCAGCAAACCTGTAAGCAGAATTGGGAAAATAATTTTAAAATGCTACATTCAAGCATCTAATGAAGAAGTAAGACAAAAACAATTATTTCACCTACAGCAATCTCAAATTATCCATTGTTGAGAGGTTTAACAAAACTCTGCGAGGAAAAATGTGATGATACTTCCCAAGTAATGAAATTTGCAAATGGCTAGACATTTTTTCCCGAAACAAGTTCAAGAGTATTATTGCAGTAGTTCACTGTGCCATGCACATGGAGCCAGAAAATTTTAAGTGTGACAACATCCTTTGTACTGTGTACCCAAACAGAATGAAGGGCCTACCCCTTCCCCCTCACAAGTCTTATCAAAAGTTCGTGACCTGGTGCGAATCTCCAAACAAAATGGTGTGTTAGAATAAGTATTCACTGCCTACAACTATTTTGTGTGATGCTAGTATGTGAATCGGAACCGAAAACATACTGTCTCGAAGATTTGAATGAAGTACAAATTCATGCTGGTTTCTTCACACAAGAAATTCAGCTTACCAAGTTTCCTGACATGTACTTGGTGGAGAAGGTTCTGACACGATAAAATGGGCGGTGAAATGTCAAGTGGTGGGGTTTCCCAGCTCGCTAAAATGATTGGTTGCAGATGGAAATATCGAGTAATTACTTAAACGAACAATGTATACATTTCTCCACTCTGGTTAGCGCAAGTTAGTTGGTGGAAATCGTGTGGCCCTCTGGTTTAACCAGTTGATTCTTCGCTCGTGATGGCGAGCTTTCTGCTGGTGTTGGCGACCACTCCGGTGGAGATGGCAACCACCTCGGCCACGACGACGAGCTGTCTGCCAATGTTCGCGAACACTTCGGCAATGAGGATGAGCTGTTAGCCCATGTTCGCGAACACTTCGACCACGACAACGAGCTTTTTGCCCATGTTTGCAAACAATTAGGCCACGACGAGTTGATACCGAGCTGTTCGCCAATGTTCGTCAGCAATTCGACCACAACGAAGAGCTGCTCGCAGATGTTCGCCATCACTTCGGCCACGACGACGATATGTTCGCTAGTGTTCGTCAGCACTTTGGTCACGACGAAAAGCGATTTGCCAATGTTCGTGAACACATCGGCAACGAAGACGAGCTGTTCTCCATGTTCGCGTCCACTTTTGCCACGACGAAGAACTGTTCCCAACAGTTCTTTAGCTGTTCGCCAATGTTTGAGAGCACTTCGGCCACGACGAAAAGCTGTTCGCCAATATCCGCGAACACTTCGACCACTACAGCCTGGGTAACATAAGAGTGAACAGAACGTTCACTGGTGCTCGGCGTAGTTCGCTAGAATTCAGGAACGCCGGAGAACGGGCGCAGTCTTATCAGAGTGAACACATACGAATCGTATGTGTTCACAACATCGTTTGCTTGTACGACAAATAATCATGGACGAGTGTAGTGCGGAGGAGGATAGTGAATTAGCGTTTATATGCCTGGCGGGATGTGCAGTTTTGTTGTTGAATATTCGAAAACGCATGAGAGATAGACAGATATGAAGTATTCAGTTTCTGAGTTCCCATGAGACACATGAAGGACGTGTATTACTCGACCAGCTGCAGTTGGATCGTGGACTTGGGTTATTCAATAACTTCTGCCGAATGTCACCAGCTGATTTTGATACACTTCTCAGTCCCATCGAAAGAAGAATTACATAATGGGACGCCAATTATCTTAAACCAATAAAACTAGAAGAAAAATTAACATTAAGATTATTAGCAACTGGGGACAATTATGCTAGTCTGAAGTACCTGTTTAAAATATCTAAAAGTTCAATTATTCCGATAATTCCCGCTGTTTGTGAAGGTGAAAAGTGGTAAAATGTATTTTCGAAGAAAAGTCGATAGAGTACGAACCCGACGGCCTGTCATCGTGACTTTTTCGTTAGTAGGACACACATGAAAATGCATATTATCTAATTTAAGGATTTTTCGAAATTCAACCATTAAGGGGTGAAAAGGCCTTAAGTGTGTTTCGAATTAACTATCGATATCAATCGAATCCTTCGGAATAGAGTATTGGTTTTCACTTCAAAATGTTGGTTACATAAATACTCAAAAAATTAGTTATAAGATTTTTTGAAATTCAACTACCAAGGAGTAAAAAGGGGCAAAATGTGTTATTTATGAATCGTCTATATTACTGTAACACAATTGACTGTCGTGATTTCTGCTTTAATTGATTGCGTATACAAATGTATATGACAGGACTACAAGAAGTTTCGAAATTCAGTAATTAAGGGGGTGGAAATACGTGAAATGTGTTTTCCATTTTTCCTCTATATCAGTTGAACCAATCGAGATATCGAAGTTCTCTTTGCTTTAGATTGATGCTTTTATAAATATCCCAAATACCATTAAAATATATTATCCGAATTCGATACTAAAGAGGTTAAAAAAATGGTAATGTGTGTTTTCGATTCACAATCTGTATATATCGATTCCATTGATTTTTATTTAGCGACGTGATTTTTATTTAAGACTGATGCTTACTCAATCACCTGAAATGTAATTACACGAATTTTCGAAATACCCCACCTAAGGATGTGAACAGGGGTGAAAATAATAAAATGCGTTTTTAATTAATCGTCGATATATCTTGAACCCAACCGACTATTGTGTTCTTCACGTCCAAGAGACACCAGTTAAGTATTCTAAAATCGAATTCAAGGGTTTTTCGAAATTCGCTCTCTTAGAATGAGAAAAAACCTGTAATGCGTTTTCTGTAAATCCTCGATGTCTATCAAACTAGGCGAGATATACAGTTAATTTTTGTTTTAAGATGATGATTACAAACATATTCGCAAAATTGTTTTTAGATTTTTCGAAATTCGAACTCTCAGTACTGTGCAGTGGTCATATGTGTGTTTTAATATATGATTGATTTTAATTCGACTGAACGGGCTACCGTCATTGTTTGAGCTTCAATTGGATACCTATACGAATGTATAAGATGCGACATTAAAATATTTTGAAATTCTACACCCGAAAGGGTGAAAAAATGCATAATTTGTTTTTCCTCAACCCATGTTATCTATCTAACCAGCAGAGATAGTGAGGCGTTGTTCACGTTGCAGTGATGCTAACATAAGTATAAAAAAATATATGTAAGTTTTTTTTTTACTTTTTGAGCTAACCTGATTATTAAGAATGCAAGTATGTTTGTGAACTTTCAAGGTAGACGATCCGAAAAGCAAGTACTATCAGCGAGTGCAGGAGTTCACACTACAGAAACGTATCGAGATGTGGTATTGTATAATCTCTATGAGCCGTGGACATGAATATTTTAGTTTTTAAGTTAAATACGAATTAGAACTATAGCTACTTCTCATGCTGTAGAGATAGCTCAACTTGCAGCTTTTTCATTGTAACACTTGATGCCAAGTACCAAAAACTGGTGTAAAGAGGGTTTTTTTTTTCAATTAAATTAAATATTATCAGTTGTGAATAATACTCGCGAGAAAAGCCGCGGGGGCCTGCTAGATATGTATAAATAAATAAATAAATAAATAAATATATATATATATTTATTTATTTATAAAGACCACCATACACAAAAAAGTGGTAGGCATAGTTAACACACACGTTATATAAGAAATCGATTAGCACTATATGTTGTATATGTAACCACAATAAATGTAAGCCTAGTAAATAAACATTTTACGTCTTACTATATAAAGAAAGGCACAACTTACTTCAGTTCTGTTATGTTAGGTTCATCAGTGTCCTTCCCTTCTGTCCTTCATTGTCAATGTTGAAAGAGAGAATATTAAATTGTGTGCCTTTATCATTGGACAACAACAGTGAAGGTGAACATACAGCGTCAGTTGTTGTCGATGTTGTGTCTTGTGGGACTGCAAATTTCAGTGATATTGTAAATCCTGTCTGTTCATACACTCCCGTATCTGCTTCAAGCAAAATATAGTTTATTTTATGTTGAACAAAGAGTAATATATTTTGGACGGTTATGGGACAAGGGGATGGGGATAGGCGTGTGTGAGCCACTGATGACGTCACCACCGCCATATTTGATGACGTCACTGCCGCCATATTAGCTGATGTCATTTTCAACATTTTCAAAAATTTCCCAAATTTTCCAAAATTCAAAAATTTCAAAAAAAATTAAAAAATCAATAAATTTTATGCCTGCCATTTTGTTTCCAGCATCCATCTTGTCTGCAATACCTGTCATCAATTGTTTTACTTTAATGTAGGCAACCTTCTTAAAGGGGTTTCCTCCGAGTCGTCCATAAATTTTTCTAACTCACATTCCTACCAACCCCCACTCATACCTCATAATGTAAACACATATTTCTAGTAAAAATAAGTTAAGTAATTTAATATACCACAGCTGAACGGGCTCCGCCTCTCCTTCCCCAGTTAATAACCTAAACCCGACTCCTATCTTAGCTATTTCCAAATGATACCCAATAAATCCAATCAAATAAACTATAAGGGTTTTCTCAGAGTCTTCCAAAATTTTTCCGATTTATCATTCCTATCAGCCTCTATCCATACTTCATTATATAAAAACATATTTCTAGTAAAATAATTTTAAGTAACTAACCATACCATACGTGAACGAGGTCCCCAACCATTCTCCAGCTAATAACTTAATCCCCATATCTTAGTTACTTCCCTAACAAGTTTCAATAAATTCAATCAATTAACTATAGGGGTTTTCTCCGAGTCTTCCGAAATTTTTTATTTATCATTCCTGTCAACTCCCACTCATACTTCATAACGAAACTACATCTTTCAAGTAAAATAATTTTAAGTAATTAACCACAACGCACCTGAACATGGTCCCTTCACCCTTCGCCAGCTAATAACTTAAACCTGACCCCTATCTTAGCTATTCCAGAACAAGTTTCAATAAATTCAATCAAATAAACTCTGGGGGTTTTCTCAGAGTGTACCCGAAATTTTTTCGATTTATCATTCCTATCATCCCCTACCCATACTTCATTATTTAAAAACATCTTTCTAGTAAAATAATTCAAGTAATTAACTATACCGCACCTGAACGAGGTTCCCTAACCCTTTCCCATGCTAATAACTTAAATCCGACTCCTATCCTAGCTATTTCCTAATAAGTTTCAATAAATCCAATAAACTAAAATATAGGGGTTTCTTTGAGTCTTCCCAAAATATTTCGATTGTACATTCCAATCACACCTCACTCATACTTTATAATAAAAACATATTTTTAGAGAAAATAAGTGTAACTTTATCATACCTGTGGGCTCCCCCATCCTCCCCAAAGATGATAACTTAAACCCAACTGTTGTCCTATCCATCCCTGAACAGATTCCATAAAATCCAATCAAATAAAATATAGTGGTTTTCTCAGAGTCTTCCGAAATGTTCTTGATTTTGCATTCCAAATACACCCCACTCATATTTCATAATGAAAAATACATTTTAGAGAAAATTAAACTATGCAAATAAATACACCACACCTGGACGGGCTCACTACCCTTCCCCATGCTAATATCTTAAACCCAACTCCTATCCCAACTATCCTTGAACGAATTATAATAAATTCAATCAAACTAACTATAGTGGTCACCTCCGAGCCTTCCGAAAACATTTCGATTTCGCATTCCTTCCTAACACCCCTCGTACATCTACAAAAAGTATTTTTTTTCGATTAAATTAAAAAAAACCAACACTATATGCCTATACAAGGCTTCCTTAGCACCCTCCCCCAATATTTTACACTATGTCACTGGCAGATGCCTACCCCCTCCCTCATATTCTCAAGCCTTTAGTATTTTCCTTTCTTCTCAAGTCAGCACATGCATGCTAATCATGTGTTCATCACGTGACACTCCTGGCCTCCATACCATGATGTCATCCTATACCACCTCCCCCTCCTCCAGAGTCAGCATATACATGTGTTGCAGTATGGTGCAATACTTACCTGTGTACTTCCCCCTCGCTCCCATCACATAAATCACCACATTCTTGAGACACGACATCATATTGGTGAGAAGCATGACAAAACTCTGTAGGCAACGTTCAACATCTTTCTCGATAGCAAATTATCTCCCCTCCCCAATACCACTCATTGCTGATTCAGCACACAACATGATTCGCAGTATGGTGCAATACTAACCTTTGGACTCTCTCCTCCCTCTACCACCGAGACAGCACATTCCTAAGGCATGACGCCAGAATGGTGTCGCAATACAGCGTCACTCGTACCCCCTCCATCATTCGTTCCCTTATCTCTTTACATATATCAGCACGTAACAAACTCTGCATGATCAGTCTTCAGCAAACCACTATTGCTAGAGTTCCGACCGACAATAATTAGATTAACAAGCATATACTCAACATGAAATCCAATTATATGCTAGATCGCTGCCTACGTACCTGCATCTAGACGAGGATACCTGAAATTGCCTGTATTTTGTAGAGAGCTACAGGGGTTGTGCTTCTGATCAGGTCACACTACATCGCGAGAGTTGGTATAAGACGCCACAGCTCACAAACTTCAAGCGTTTACAATATTCTGCCAGAAAGAAGCGTGTAAGGAGTTCATCGAAGTTTCGTTTATTAGCCTCAATAAATTTTCCAGCAGTGATATGTATTGCAACATTCAGGGATTCAAATCACAAGATGCTTTCACCATTAAACAAGAGTCGATATCGGACAGTGACGATGACCTGTCAACCAATGTCTTCACATTCGAACCTCCCTGTCCCTGGGATCATCTAAGCCGCATCACACAACTAGCATACCGTCTACAGATGTACCAAAAACATGGACTCAGGTGGGATTCCGGAGATATCTCTTAACTGTAAGATATCCGAAGTGGTGGGTAGTATCATTAATGAAGATGTCCCTATGTTCGTCAACGGAAACGATCAAAAATTCGTGTTACGTGGCGTGTGCTCGAACAGTGTTAGAATTATCGATGCACACAAGCAGTTTGGCAGTCCTAAGTTCAGAAAACTCTGAAGCCATGAGACTCTGGTTTTATAACAACCCATGGTATGTGTAACATTGGAATAATACTAACGCACAGTATATGTAAAAATGAGACTTTAAAGTATTGAAGGGGAATATTTTATGTTAAAAATAAATGTATGAAAAATTTTTTGTGGTATTTCTGTAAATAAAAAGATTTAACGTTTTTTTAAAATTGTATTTACCTTTTAGTGGAGAAAAAATAAATAATAGAAATAAATGATCAAATAAAGCTGTAGAAAGACAAACTATATATAATATGTCATATTAAATTTAGAAGAGGGTTCAAAAAAGGTCATCACTACACATATAACAATGTGGTCTATGGTATTTGGCTTCTGCTCTAATAGATCCAGGCTCATATCCCTGTCCCAGAACAAAATGTTATGCATCAAAACTTGCATACAGTATGTTATAAGCATGTGTTGAATTCAAAACAATCACATATGTATACATGACGTCCACATACGAAATATACCCTCTCGTACTCTTCCCCCTTACAACTATCGAAATAAATTTTCGCATGTAATATATATTTAAAAAACTCCTTCACAACCCAAAAGAATATATCATGACAAAATAAAATATGTTTTTCCAACTGCTCAGACGAGCCATTTTATGTACCTATACATATCTTCCAATCACAATTAAGTATTATACATAAAATAAACAACACATATCTAGATTCAAACTTTTGCAAATACCTTGCACATAATAAAGCCAGCTAGCCTAATGAGCTAACCAAACCTAAGATACGCCCATGAAGCATAATATAAAAAGGTAACGAAGTCCTCATAATAAAACTCACGTATATATTTGCAAAGCAGGTAGCCTCAGGAAACCGCCATCCTTCACCAATCATCACATACCCTACGCGCCTGGAAATCGCTCATGGCCACTATACGATTATAAATAAATGTTAAACTATACATACTTATGCTATAGTCTGTATTATAGTGACCGTTGCATTGTTTCAAGTTAAAACTTTTTTCTCGCTCCATTTCGTATAGCCTAAACAAGAAATAAGCATATTGACTAAAATCTCCTAGTAACATGAAAGTATATATATAAGTATTAACATACGTAAAGCGAGTTGAAAGGCTAAATGACTTCAAGATATGACAAGTCCCATACTCCCATTCCATAGACTGGATCACATATATAGAGAAGCATGCATACATACACAACTACAAGCCCCCTCCCCTTCCACACACACACACCACACAAATACACACACACATCACAGTCCCACATACACACACTCCACATACCCCCTAAACACACCACTACATCACCCCCCCCCCTCACATCACGCCTTAATCTTCACCCCACAATCCCCCTCCACAAAACCCCTTCACACACATATCGTTTATCCATATACTCACACCCACACAACTGTATTACTCTATGCGCAGATCAGTATAAACTCCATCCACACACACACATCAGTATAAACTCCATCGACACTAACTCACCAAAACCCTGAACTACTTCATATCCGATTATTGAAACCCAGCATATGACAAGACTACTTATCGTACTGCATAGTGCTTTGAGGAAGCATCCGTGTAGCCACCGCACTTCTGTATACAACACTTATAAACCCCAATTATTTGAACCTCTGTTTAAGACCTAATTATTATACCATCCCCTCCCTTTGCTGTGCTATTTAGATCGTTTACATATCCTGGTTGTAAGTATACACATGTTTTGAACTTCAATTCATGTATTTCAGTTTTTACCCCAAGTACCCATCCCATTCACAATCCAAGTGAGATACATTAAGATACTAATATAGTCTATCTTACACAACACCGTACGTCCCACTCTTTAATAAAATACATATTTTTTCTTATTTATGCATTAAACGCACACCCAGAGTATTAAAACCTAGTTTTAATTTTAAAACCTCATACAACATGCAAAAAATATGCAATTAGTAAAAACCTCACAGAATCCACCTAACAGCATTAGAAAGCAGG
The DNA here is from genome assembly GCA_003012365.1 of Medauroidea extradentata. Taxonomy (NCBI): domain Eukaryota; kingdom Metazoa; phylum Arthropoda; class Insecta; order Phasmatodea; family Phasmatidae; genus Medauroidea; species Medauroidea extradentata. The sequence goes on from PNEQ01079085.1 coordinate 32,324, forward strand.
GGACCATGCATTCATTCGAGAGAGGCGACTTCATCCTCGACAGTAATATATACCGTAAACGATTTTCCTGCTCGTTGATATGTGTACTACCATCACGAACATGCGGTGCCAGCTGATTTATGTGAGGTGCCAGCTGATTTATGTGAGATGCCAGCTGATTTATGTGCGGTGTCTACGGTTTTAGTGAAGTGCCAACAGATTTTTGTGAGGTGCCTGCTGTTTTTGTGAGGTGCTGGCTGATTTATGTGAGGTGCCAGCTGATTTATGTGAGGTTACAGCTGATTTATGTGAGGTGCCAGCTGTTTTATGTGAGGTGCCTACAGTGTTAGTGAGGTGCCAACATATTTATGTGAGGTGCCTGCAGTTTTATGGAGCTGCCAGAAGTTTCATTGAGGTACCTACAGTTTTTCGTGTGTTACATGCGATTATATGTGCTGTGCCTTCGTAGTTGTGTGGAGAGCAAGCGTAGAAAAATTAGTTTTAATTAGGTTGTGGAGAACCAATACCGCAAATGTTAGAATATCTCTTCAATATACCTTCCCAAGCAAACCGACTATATCAGGCTGCACACAAGAGTCACAAACTCGGCTATTTTTTCTCTAGCGTAAATGGTCTGCGCACACTGCTTACAAGCTGTATACTTTACTATAGAGGCGACAACGGAAGTATGTCATTAACTGAACACACCATTCGGATGCACCATTCAAAGTATACCAATAAACGAGCTCACAAGGCACTTATACTCAAGTGTATGAGTGGGAGTTGATAGGAATGATAAATCGAAAAAATTTCGGAAGATTCGGAGAAAACTGCTATAGTTTATTTATATTAAATTTATTGAAACTTTTTCGGAGATAACTAATATAGGGGTCGGGTTTAAGTTATTAGCTGGTGAATGGTGGGGAGACCTCATTCAGGTGCAGTATGGTTAATTACTTAAATTATTTTACTAGAAAGATGTTTTTATATAATGAAGTATGGGTAGCGGCTGATAGGAATTGTAAATCGGAAAAATTTTGGAAGACTCTGAGAAAATCTTTATATTTTATTTGATTGGATTTATTGGAAATCGTTTTGGGATAGCTAAGATAGGAGTCGTGTTTAGTTTATTAACTGGGGAAGGGGAGGCGGAGCCCGTTCAGCTGTGGTATATTAAATTACTTAACTTATTTTTACTAGAAATATGTTTTTTCATTATGTATTAGTGGGGGTTGGTAGGAATGTGAATTATAAAAATTTATGGATGACTCAGAGGAATCCCCTTCAAGGTTTCCTACATTTAAGTAAAACAATTGATGACAGGTATCGCGGACAAGACGGACGCCGGAAACAAGATGGTAGGTATAATATGTATTGATTTTTAAATGTTTTGAAATTTTTGAATTTTGGAAAATTTTGGAAATTTTTGAAAATTTTTAAAGTGACATCGTCCAGTATGGCGTCGGTGACGTCATCCAATATGGCAGGCGGTGACGTCATCTATGATGGCGGATGGTGACGTCATCAAATATGGCGGCGGTGATGTCATCGAAGATGGCGGCGGTGACATCATCGGTGGCTCCTACGCTCCTATCCCCCATCCCCTTGTTCCAGAACCTCCCAAAATATACTACTACAAAGCTTTATTTTGGTATGAGAATACTCACGTAACTTGCTTGCAATATACTCCTCAAAAGCATCTTGGCTTATTTGTACCCATTTTGCTACCAACAGTCTAATTAAAACACTATCAGAAAACAATACGAACACTCGCTTGACCAGTCACCAATTTAACTCTCGTTACACTGCAGTAGCTTGTACACCCCTTACCGCTTATACTAATATCACTCACTCTTGTTTACAAACTACAACTCTCACATCCCGACGAATGAACTTAGGAACGGTAAAATAAATGTACTATATACTTGGCAATGAAAGCACACATTTGTTTTCACAGACTAACATGGATTTAATCCATGGAGTAATTTGTACATATAAAACAAATACTGACGGTAATGATTTATTTCACACAAAACTTGTCAATTGTTTATAAAGTTGCACACTCTTCATTGCAGCGTACAGTCAAACCCTATTAAGACGTATGCGTTAGGACAGGAAGAAGTGATGTTTATTATCCAGGAAAACTTCTTAAGGGCGCGGCTATCGCAATTGTCATCACCATTTTTTTTATATATTTTATTTGTACCAGATAATTTTTTCTTATTTTAGACAAAAAATGTGACTAAATTTGGCTCTTATTAAATTTTTTTATCTCTCATAGTTTTCGCATAAAAGCTTGTTAAAGTCATATTTTACATGTATCCGTTTTAAGGACTACACTTAAACCAACTGATATACCAAACTCAAAAAATCACAATCGATAAAGACATTGCAGGCTACAATGTCATGCTCATAAACATAAAGAATAAAATTTATTTGTATTAAAAAAATATTTAAATTTTAAAATTCTTATTTTCAGCTTCAGCATTTTTTAAAAATACAAATAATATTAATTCTTTATTTTTATGAACATGACATTGTAACCTGCACTGTCTTTATCCACTGTGATTTTTTTTTAGTTTGGCATATCAGTAGGGTTTAATGTAGTCTTTAAAACGGAAATATGCAAAATATGACTTTAACAAGCCATTATGCGTAACTAAAAAATAAAAAAAAATTCCATAAGAGCCAATATTAGTCGAATTTTGTGTCTAAAATAAGAAAAAAAATATCTGGTACAAATAAAGAATAAAAAAATGGTGACGAAGATTACGTGTGACCGCGCCCTTAAAAGGGTTAAATTACACTAGTGTACATATGCAGACGGAAGGCAAATTTTTTTAATTTATTAAGCACAAACACGCTCCCATGGAAAATTTTTTAAAAGTGTTTAACTATTCATTGCACGCTACAGAGATATAAAGTAGCCTGAAGAGAACGGGTCAGTAAATGATTCATTGAGACGAAAATTCAAGTGACAATATTTTTAAAAATGAATAGATGATACATATTTACAGTTTCAGTTTTATCATATATTAGTGCAACTACTGTGCAAACTTAGCGTGCAAAGGTTTGGTTGCCTGTTAATATTTATTGTAAAGAAATAAAGTCTAAAAGAGTACAAAAAGTATTTATGGAAAGTAACCTGTTGTAGTTAACAATATATCTGTCGTGTGACCAAGTTTGCTTAATCACTGCAGGTTAGTCACGTTGTAGTCTAAAACATTCAAGCAATTAGTAAAGTTCACTTTTTGGACACAAGAAAATATCATTCGGATCACTTTATAAATATACCGAATTGAAATTATACACTGGCTAGCAAGTAACTTTTTTAAATTCCAAGCGAAATGATTACATGTAAAATTATCTACAGATTCGGAAGATAAAACATATTTTGGTTTTGTATGTGTGGCAACATTTCAATAAAGTCGCTGCCCTTAATTTTAACAGTTGTATTACTATGTAAATGAAAGAGTCTTAAACCTAATCTATGTAATCTCAGTCTTTGTTTCATAACAGGCCATACTGTAAAGAATTTGCTGCAAAAAAAATCACGAATAGAACACGATGCATAGCTTATGGGCTACAGAATGAGATTAGATATAATGCTAAAGTGAATATAATACATTAGCTAGCTAGAAGATACAACGTATGAAAAATTAAAATATGTAGTCAAAGATCACTGCATATTTAACTTTTGAAATAAAGGTCATTTATATTTACGATACTGTAAGTTTATTTTATGATCCGTGAATTAATCGCAACCACTACTGTCAACTTCGTGCAATGGAAAAACCGCTTAGATCACTTTTACTGTTTTTAGTACCTAGTGAGACCATGTTGCGTCTTAAGATTTGTTAAAAAGTCTGAATGGTGTAAAGCTTAATCCAAATGAATAAAGTAAAATTTTGACAAGTAAATTCAGGGTCCTTGTTAAGGTTCTTATCTAGGGAGGCTGCGTTTGTGTGTGTGTGAGGCACAAAATCGATAACCCGCTTAGGGCGTCATCAGCCGGAGTATGTACCGCAGTATCGTCTCAACGCGCCTGCCACACAACTGGCGTGCCGACCTTTACTATTACTCATTTTCCTATAGAACTTTAAGCGGTGACCATGTCATTTTATTTGTGGGAACTATCGTTTAAAACCTAACGTATGCTTCTATGATGGCGTTTTTCCGAATCCGGCCAATATATTTCTAGATACTGCAGTCTGAAAAGGCCGTTTTTAGCCATTTTGAGAGGCCTAAAAATTCTGTTTCTAATAAGCTATACTATAACTTACAGAAGCGTTTTTTGAAGTGTGTGCTCTTTTCATAGACATACACGTGTAATGAGCGTTGAGTAGTTGCCACAAAAAATGATTAATCGCTTCACGCTGCAAAGCATTTTCAGCGCAGGTAGATATGAACCTTAAGGACATCCCAAACTCTGTAGCGCCACTGCAATTCATGTAGGTAGCGCGGGGGTAACGATTCTACTGCTGCGGCGTACCGCTGTGTAGAATATCTTGGCCAGCGGTGTACAGATAATAGCAGGGTTGCCGCGACAAGAGGCGTGTGGCCCGGCAGCCTATGGTGATATTGAAATGGCTCTGGCGATCCAGTTTCATGAACAGTGTTTGTGGTTGGTGCCGACTGTGTTAACTTAGATTACACCTCAACACGGCCGTAGGCGTTTACAAAACCTTACTCGATCTTCTCGATATAGACGTGAAATTATTGTAAAATTGTGTAAAATTGTTCGACATTCTGGTGCAAGTACAACCTGTCACAAGTGGGGAGCCAAGGGGTGTGGTGTTGGGGGTAGTAACTTCACACCATTATTAGCTAAAAAATATTTGTTTTTAAATTCATATTAAAAATTAGTAATTTTTTTACTGGTAGAAAATTCTATCCAATAGATTCTGCCTGCTAGATTTCTACTTGAGGCATAAACATACAATTTAATTATAGTAATTTTTTTTATAAACATATCGCCGACAGCAGCACGGTCATAAGATATGGATATCCACTTCAATTTTGTATCTCAGATTGACAAACACAACTTAAATTCTCATTCCTTTCTTACCACTAACCCGAACCCAGAATGCACCATAAGCCCGCGCTTAACCAAGTGCTAAGTAAAGGTCGGTCAATGAAATATTAAACGTAGTTGAATACAAATATAATACAATTCAGTATAGTTCATTAGTTTTCGAATATCATCATAGCATACATAGTAAGGTTTTATTTTAAAACTGCAGAGAGGTAAGACAGTGTTTGTTTTAGAACACGTACAGCCTAAAACTTTATATTTGTTTTTGTTTTCACAAAACGTAGCATATCCCTGCAATAATAAGAACATTTCATTGTCGTGAATATTTTTCCCTGCACAAAATAAAAGTATGCAAATGGTGAGTGATTGCTGCTATTGTAAACGTACAGTTGTACTGCCACAATAGTACAGGGAGGAGGCAGCGACAACGTCGGATCGAACACAGGAGATAATACCTTCGGATTTACCTGTGAGAGAATCGTGCCTGGGGATGCGATTGGTTGTCAGCCTTCTTTGGCTGTCTCCTATTCGCCCTGTTCTGGGCAAGAGCGTAGTCAGGATTTTGACTCGCGTGTAGGAGGGCCATTGTTTGTAATATCTAGTAGCAGGCACTGTTATGGTTGATTTTTAAATTGCTACTAAGAGACTAGAAATAAAAAATATATATAATTTACTATTATTACAGTAATTATTATTGTAGGGACACAACAGTTGTGTAATACATATTTTTATTTAAATAGAGAAAGGTAATTTATCCGGATCATCCCCCTTATTTTCACGCTAAGTGTCTGCAATTTAGCTTCTACTCCATAGTCATCGATATTATTGTCATTGGCTCTTAGTACCTTAGAACTGCTGCACTGTATTCTCATATCATTTATACTTACTTGTAGTTATGATTTTTGTATGTTTTCAGAAGAAATATTTAATTCCATACTGTCATCAAGCTAGTCGTACGTGTAGTTTCAAAATGTTAACTTCAGAGAATTTTCTTCTGCAATGTTTATTTCATTAATTTAAAGGTTAAGTAAATGGGTTTTACGTCTTGTCGACAGCGAGGTCGTTAGAGACGATGAGACACAACTTTGTACAATGACAGGAGCTGGGAGAGAAATCGGCGATGTCTTCAGTAAAGAAATCATCCCAGAACATTAGCCTGCAGCGATTTCGGGAAACCATGGAAAACTGAAATCAGAATGGCCGGAGCCGGGTATCGAACCCGGATTCCTCACGAATTCAACTTTGCGCCGTTATTTGTTTAGAAAAAAGTCATTTAATTCCAATGTAACCACCTCGATACATTTATTCTATCCTACGTTTAAGAATGAATATGCTTGTAGCAACGACTTCATTGTCAATGCTGCTGTGCTGATACCATCGAGTCACCATTTTACTGGCACAAGATCTAGGTGAGAAATGAATTTTGTGGGTTAAAAAATGTTTTATTCAGATTTGGCACAATTATAAATATAACTGCTTATAAATTGTTCTATAATGGCACTTTAAATAATGTCAATGAAGACATTACATATCACTATATAAAAATAATTAAATTTTTAAATATGTTTACAGTATTTACAGCATTTTCAATTTTTCAGTGGATGGTTGGTCACCTTGCAATAGTAGTTACACTCGTGGAAATTAAACAGGAAAGAACACAAACACTTTAAACAATAGAGGCAAAATCATACAACAGCTCGAAATTTGTTTACGAAACAAATTAGTCATACAAGAAAACTGCAAATAAATATGTGACAAATATGACATTAAAATGAAGATTACTTTTGTGAAAATATTATTTCATAAGTTGGAGAGGCGGCTTCAACATTTGCCCTATGTAAAAAAAAAAAAAAAATTAATGAGTGGAAAAAATGTTTACTCGTTATGAACACAACATGTAAATAGGTTTTGAATGTGTCTTTTATTACATTTAGGACTGATATTAATGCTCACGGCATGCACCTCCTAGAAAAGGTCTTTTCTACGTGGCAAAATTTAACTATCAAATACCTCACAGCTTACAAACAAAGTGGAATTAAATACAATGTACTAATTGTTCAACACATAGTTTTAAATTGGTGTATTTCTTTTCGTGCAGTACTTTTATACACATTTCCTGGGAAAAAAATGGTTTCATACTACACAAACGCAACCAATTATGGCCGAATTATTTGCGATTTAATTTTAACGCATCCTGAGCTAATTCTGAAGTAATCAATGTGAACTTCTATCAATCATGGATACGAAATAAATAGGAACACACAGTCTCTTGCTCACCAGAAATTGATTCGCAAAACATGTCGGCCGCTGACAGCAAATTTCGTTTAACATGTTAGTAATATTAATGAACTGTAATCACAGACAAAATGTTCTTACTTAAGAGTGCGTAGTAGATAAATAAATGTTGAAATCATCAACTGATTTCTATGCTTTTTTCGAAGCCAATATAGATAAAATACTCAATGACAACCATAGATAATGGTATTTGCCAACTTTACGAGTAAATATTTATCCAGAGTTACTAATTCGTTACGCGTGATCTCCTGCGCTGCAGTTAAATGCACTAGGTTCCGGCGTCAAAGATTGTGCCTCAGAAGCTCGTAACACTGAAAATTATTTTGTTTAAAACGTTCGCTAAAACTATTGCCTATGATTGCTATTGTTTAATTTTCGCAAATTGGCTTCATGAAACATACAGTGATATATTAATGCTTTTAGCGTTGAATTATGTACCACGCCCTCTTAATAAAAATTAACAGATTTTCATTGACACTTCATGTTTAAAAAAACAAGGTAAACACTTTTTAAGCTAGAAGCTTCCTCGCTTTTTTTTTTTTTTTTGCAATTAATTGTTTCTCTCGCTTGCAGTATGTAAGCAGGCTCCCTGGCAGAAAGTTTTCTAGGAATCCTCCCATCGACTATTTCTGGAAGCACACATTCCAGATAAAACCGACGGAGCAGCGGAAACATCTTTCCTTCCCAAAAATTCTCATATTTTCATATGCGCTCCACAAAAAGAATTTATTGAATAATATGACATATGTAACAAAAAAGGCCCTGTTGTTACAACTGTCTAGAACCTATCGTTTTCATTCAAATCTCAATTGGAAGTTCGTCCCAGTAGTACGGAGCCTAAACTGCGTACACGTGAGCTTCACTGTATACAACATGTACCATAATTATGTTAATGAGCTCACAATACTATCGCTGCAATAGTAACTTCACGTGTGTTTGGAACATAAAAGACCGGCACTGGATCGTCAGTATACTAAAGAAATGTTCAGGGTTTTGTTATTTTGCGGTATTTAATTACAGATATTTTGTAAAAATACAAGTTTAAAATTCGTTTTACAAATGCTTTTTTTTTCAGTATTATTAAATTTAGGCACAAAGTGTTCCCTACAATTTCAATTAATTTTTGCACCTGTCAAGAGTTTGTTGGACAAATTTAGATACTACCTGTATATCCTCAACAGGTGTAGCAACAACAAGAAAAGGTTCATTTGCAATTATTTTTGTTATTTTTATATACATTTGGCGTCAATTTTTTTTCCCACCTTTTGACCTTATTGTGTGAGTGAGTGAGAGTTTTTGATCAGCGCTTAACATTTATATCTTCAGCGCTGGTGAGTGGAGAAACGTCGGAATGGAAGGGCTGGGGGAACGAGAGATCCCAGAGAAAAGTTGACCTGTATGAATGGACATGTCACAATTTATACCGAGTTCAAATATGACGATACTTTTTTCAATATAAATGACTAAGTTGCCTGCCGATGTCAATAATTGCAAAAAATTAAGTTGGGGCAACATAAAATCTTTGAATGAAGTTATAAGTAAGTTAACTTATGAACGTTTACAAAATGTATATAAGATTCTCAACAGCATTACCGTTTGGTAGCACTTTTGGAAACAAAAGCTTAAGAACTTATGAGGTACTAATACAGTCAATGCCGTTAAACAAATCGGAAACAGAAGATGCTCCATTACTCGTTTAATTTATTACCATTAGATTACTACTGACAGGACACGCTTTAAAAATTAATGGAGCCGTAGTGGTCCAGGGACTAGAGTGTTAATCTGTTATCAGTATCATTCTGGTGAGATACTTTAATAAACCTGTCATATTTTCGTACGTGGGGATTATGCTTGGACAATGTATTTAACTGACGAGTTTTCACGGAGATACTCTGTTTCTCCCGCCCTTCGTTCCAGTTGATACTCAATAATAAACTTGTCGCACATTTCGTCGTCTCTATACTCCATCCACTCTAAGGTTGCAGCAGAAATAAAAATTGCTAACGAAGTAAATTATGTCTTCATTCCTAACAGTGTGATTGTGCCGTTACAAACTTAACTTGTATTTTCCAATAATTCAAATGAAATTTATGCTGTGAAAAAATTTTACTGTCATTCACTTGACTGAATTAGCTGCAACCTTAGAATGGATAGGGTATAGAGCCTTTCATGTGTGTCACCTATAATTGGACGGTTTAGTTGTAATTTTAATCACGTGAATGTTATGGAATTAATACATTGATTGATTATTATAACGTGACCATGTTGGTGTTTTCGTGTAATTGTTTAATATTCTATGGAAAGTTATTTGATTTTTTACATTCAGTAGGTAGTAATGTCTCATTGTATTTTTTCGTTGTTATTTTTAAGAAAATATAAAAATACAAAATGCGTATAAATGAAGTCCGGTTTTTCTCTGTAAAGTTTACCTTTTTATTATCATGAAACTGGGCATGGGTTTAGTGTTGTGAACTGTAGCTATTTATGTTTACTAGTAGAAGTAATGTAAAATCAGTTGATTCTGTTTAATGATCACTTGCTACCAAGGCCACATATAACCAGCAATCTAGACAGTGCTTGCTACTACACACATTATCGCTCGGAGAGGGGGATAATGTTTTGTTGACTCGGTTGACTCATTTTCTTTATTTTTACAGTCATATTAATTACCCTATGTTTATACTACCACTGACAGCTAAAAGCTGCTTTTAGTAGTAATCTGTTTCTGCTAGCCGTCTCGACCATGTATCAAGTATCTGGATGTGACTCAAAGAGCAAAATAGAAGTATTTATTTCCTCGATTATTTTACTATTCATCTTGGGATGGCGGGCGGCGGTGAAAAAATCATATTATATTCCCACAAACGAGCCGCCAAAATCTCTTCATTTCCCGCCACGGCGATCCAAATCCAGGTTCGATTCCCAGCGTGTAAACCCCGATTTTTCGCACGTGGGAACCATTACAGGCGATGACACTGGCCGACGGATTTTCTCGAAGATCTCCAATTTATCCTTTTCTTTCATTCCGGTACTGCTCTAAAGTCACATAATTCATTCTCATCGGTTCTAAAACATTAGCTGTTTAGCTACCAACATTTCCCCTATCTACTACATAAATGTCTTACCAGATCAAAAATCAAGTATAACGTTTGGTATGCGACTGACGAGGTTTTGAACGGCCAAGCTCAAAAGAATAATCATTAACGTCACTGAATAAAGAGATTACATTCTGCGAGACAGTTCAATTAGTAGACTTACAATTTCTCAGCACATATCATTTCAATAAACTGTCATAGTTCGACCTTAATTACAGCACGAACTCAACACATCTTCTTCCTTACAGACTTCCTCTTGGCAGATATAAAAGGGTGTTGTTTGTTAGACTTATTTTTCTTCATGTTGTTTGCCAGAAAGTTTTTTCCGCGGAGAAACTTCGCACGGACCGAGCGGGCGCAGGGCGCGCGTGTTGAGTGCTGGCAGTATATATGGCAACCCTGTGCGAGCTGACTCGTCGCCGTCCGACTCCACATGAGTGTCTGCCACACGGCTTCCCAGCCACGCCGGCCGCAATGACCTCGACAATTTTTTTATTTTTCTTATAGTTTACACAGTGTTACAGCTACATATATACCCTCGCGGACTTTTCTGAGGCATTTTTCTTGATAAAACGAGGAATTGAAACGAATATTACGTACATCTAATAGCCTGTTAGTTATGAGGTTCTTATAACTTTAAAAAATAGGGAAAAAATATATCGTCTTCAAAAAACTAAGTTTTACCTATGTAGCCGGAATCGTGTTGTAAATCTCTTGAATTTGCCGTTTATTTCACATTTCTATCTTAGTTAGGTTGTGTTTGCTACAAATCCACTTTCACCCTATCTTTAATGCTAGCGTCTGGGACAGCCTTAACAGATTTTTACAACTGATATATAGGTGCAGCTATCATGCGCGAAGTATAATTGAGGAGCAACTTGGTGCTCCTCATTGTACAAAACGTGAGGTCACCGATGTGTTTCAGCTCGCTGCTGCAATAGTGGGTCGAAGATTGCAACATCTCGCAATGGATACAAATGTGCCTGAATTGTAACAGTGCATTTTTCACTGTATGATGTTTTAGAATCATTTTAAAGTACTCATAAAATACTCCTCTCGATCACAGAAACTCAAACTGTCATATATATATATATATATATATATATATATATATATATATATATACACATACATATATACATACATAAACTGAAAGTAAATATACTACGTAACACTCATTATTACAAAAGTTTCTAATTCTATATTTTCAGTAGTCAATTTGCACCGTAGTAACAACTTAAATAACATAGTCCTATATATAAGAGCATGTGTTGCTTACATTCTGTGAAGGTTGGTAACAGCACATGTTACAATTAAATGCAGAAAATGCAGAAAACGCTCACAACAATTTTGGTTTATTCAAATTGTTTGGAAGCACACAGATAAAATATATCTCATTATAAAATCAGAGAAAACAAAGTCTGCAGTAAACACAAAAATTTTGTATATCTGTTATATATTTAACAGTTGCACATGACTTGCAACACGATACTTCTGCGCTGAGTTGATGTATGAGAAGTTCAAAATTAATTTTAGTGCTACAGGTAAATGGCGTTATCACCGTTTCTAAAGTCATAGAACGCAACAAGAAATTATACCTGTTTCAAAACAATTACCCTTTTTGTTTCTACTATGCACTATTTTCAATTATCGTATGTGGAAGGGAAGTGGATTGGTAATATAGCTAATTATATTTATATATGAAATTTTTAATGTATGTATTTTATAAGAGGAAGTTGTATCATGCAGTGGCTTAGCTAGGGCTTGTGAATTGGGGTGGGGGTTTGACCTAAGAATATCACAAAGGTACACCAACCACCTGATATTGGCGGGGGGTCCGGGGATTTCAAGATGCAGCATAGTGCTTTTTAGCAGTTTTTGTAAATTAAAATTCAATATCATTCTCGTTCAAATACGTCTGTTTTTTTAATAAAGATATTTTTTTTCAATCCTAGTGCCTTGCCTACTCAAAATGTAAAACAAATTGTTAAAAAAAATTTTTTTTTCAAATATATTGTGCACGGTGTTCACTACCGTAGCTGACAAGCATAGACCAAGGCTTAAAGTTTACATAATTATTTCTAATACATAACCGTACATAACACCATTAAAACATTAGAGATAGTTTAGTTCAAAATAATTGTGCTAGTGGAAATGTAGCACAAATAAATAATCATAAAAGACATACACAAAGTTTAACAATAAGTTAATGACTGAAAAAAATAACCCTTGACAATACAAAAAATTAATAAAAAACCATATCACACAACTTAAACAACACTAAAAGTTGTAAACAAAAGTGACATTATCAAAAAAAAATTCAGAAGTATGGTTTTTTCAGGCTTTACAAAACATCCCAACTTGCTTAAATCTAAAGGGTGATGAATAAGAACAAAGCACAGTGTTTCTCTGATTTAAAATATTCACAGAATTTCACAATTACCTTAAAGTAAACCAAAGTAAACAATAGCTCTAATAGTAAAGCTAAGTATGCACATTTAAATCAATATAATTGTACTCTTTAAGGTTTCAGTTATTTCAGTCGCCATAAAAATTGTTTTGCTTTTGCAAATTATTAAACAACGAGGGATCTTAATAGTTTCTGTACTTTCGAGTCTCTCAATTTTGATGCGCAATAACAAGTTTTCCACGATTTTTTAACTTATTGATTTTTTTTCAGTTCAGATTGGAATTCATACGCCTATTAGACTGTGACAAATTATTTTAATATTTGATCTGGTAATACTTTAATTTACCTGTGAACATTAAGAAGTGCCAAGTCATTTAGTCTTTCTTCTGCTGCTGTGTTCCGAAGATAGCTTTTTGTGCGTCGTAGTGATGCTTGTTAAATTAGGCAATGTAGCTAGTGTCTTCAAAAGATGATTGATTGTTGGAGAAATGGCTTGATTCCATTTCAAATAGTAATCACATTTGCAGACTTTTCTAAAAGCTGCACTACGTGACAGTACCGAAACTTCCAATTCCCTAGTGGCTGTTGTGGACGAACTGCTCTGCAAGTCTTCTTCATAAAATTTAGTCAACTTTTTCATGCTGCTCAGATGTTGATCTGTAAGAAGAATGTGATTTTCCATCTGGCAATAAATATACAAAGCTACTCTGTATTTCTTTGTGTGTTAAAAACTGCTGGTTTATTTCATTGCAGATGAAGTCTAAAAAGGGGAGAAAAACACTAATTCTAAAATATTATTCCATTGATTTTACTTCAATAATGCATCTGTGTGTCTGACAACCCGTTATCGAGGTATGCACATTTCCACCCCAAGTTTCTCGGCCAATTCCGTTGCTGAATTGTACGTATTTTTTAACTCGGTTTCTGTTTTTCCTCGTAAAGACTGTAATTCGTCATCCACAAGAGATACCATGTTGACTGCAATAGACAGGTCTGTATCCTTTGACTGAAGAAAGTGGTATAAAGGGAGACTGATGAAAAAAAAACTATTGCAAGAACTTATAAACAAACTAAAAATGTTGGTTGGCCAATAGCACAGAGAAGCTGTATTGCCATTGAAGATGTGTTCGTATCAGACAAGTTTGTGATTTCTCCAAGAGCATCATGAAAAGCAACCAGCATTTCCTCTAGTTGAATTACAGCATCATGCCTCTCAATCCATCGGGTTGGACACAACTGTTTTAGTCTTGTAGCTTTGGACGGGGGACAAAGTCTGTGTATACACTGCTCTAGCACACAACAATGCTTGGCAGTGTTAAAGAAGTACAAATCTTTGTAGCTGTACCTAGGACATTCCTTACAGGAGTTACCGTACATGATGAACTAAGAGACTAGTACATCACAATCCTTACTATGATTGGCCGTGCACCCTCATGTACTACGTCTGCAACCACCCTCTTCGGATTCCCTCTTCGATAAGTGCGATCAGTGTGTCTCCATTAACGATGTATATTAAATTTAGTGTTAATAATGTTTAACACAATTTTACAACATAAAAATAAACTAACAGTACCGTCAACCGGGCATTCTTATAACACTAACGGTAACTTGCGACATTACGGAGGAATTTGGCAACCATAATACCAATAAAGTCATGTATACATGATTCATTACCAACATACCGCCTAAATAAAATCCAATATATAATTATTTTCAAGTCTACAATTTGTGCAAATGTCCCAAGTTACCCCCTCGTGTCCCAAGTTACCCCCTCGTGTCCCAAGTTTACCCAGTTGACGGTAAAAAAAAAAATGTTACGACCAACAACATTCACAATAAAAATTATCAATTTTCAGAAATTCTTGTGTGTGTAATCTTCAGAAATACTTGTATGTATGTATGTATGTATATATATATATATATATATATATATATATATATATATATACACACACACACACACACGCACACTGAACTTAAATATTTGTTATGATTACAACACGTGCTAAACATTTGTTTAGAGTTCATAGCTTGCAGCTAAACAGATTTTCATCAAATACAGCATATAATCATGCCGATGAAACCAGCTTTCAATTGAAAATAATTGAAATCGGACCATCTGTCTGACTGCAAAACCATAGACAGACACACATAACAGACAGGCAGATATGCATAGGCGTCAAAGTTACAACACCCGTCTTATTTTGTCAGTGGTTTAAAAAAAAAATAAAAGTAGCAACAGATTTTGTGCTGCAAAGCTGTTATTACAGAACCCAGCAATAAACAATAATCTTTACAACAAAACAATTTTAAATTGTACAAGTTCCTCAGTCCATTTATTTTACGTCTTATGAATTCAAGTAGACAGTTCTTAGGATTTCAATTCCCGATAAAAAAATTTGTGAACGGCTTAAAAAAAAAATGTATCTGCTGGTTAAAAGATGCACTATGTTGCCGAGGCCAATGCTATGTTCATACGTGCTTGGAATTACCAGAACAGTTGCTCTTGCATGATTTTTTTCTTTTCTTTTTTCTTATTAGTGTGTTTATGTTTTTTAAACAATTGTTTACGACGTGATCTTGTGAGGTTAGGATTGTGTCGGATGGAAATTAATAGCATTATTTTGTAAAGATTTTAAAAGGCTGCAAATGTCGGGTTGGTTAAGGTTTCTGACTTGTTACAAATATAATAAAACTAACCCTATTGGACATGCTGATGAAATAATTTTAATTCCTTTTCTTACTGACTTCTCGCTGCTTCTTTTCCCATTTTTTTAGCACGAGTCTTATCAGTATTTTAAATAACCACACTAATATTACCAGAACTATAATAACTGACGCAAGCAGCACAGCAAAGACATCTAGCAGGAAGTATTGGTACCAGGTGAGGTCCAGTGCTGCGCTGCGCAAGTGATATGCTCCCTTGTGACGTAGAACATATTCTATCCAGAACACTGCTCGCTCCATGGGAGTCTCTGGTTGGTCGTGGAATATTCTAGATGCTCTTTCTGCGGCTAGTTTGTACCTGCAAAAAATATATGCTTTGAGAATAAAAATGGTAAAGTTTTGAAAATACTTACTGTAAATATAACGTTTCAGTGCTTTCAACCAATGGTAGTTCGGTAAAAACTATATTTTTTCACTGCTCTCAGAGCAATAAAAAGAATTGTCTTTTATGCTAGTAAAATATTAGAACGTATGCTTACTTCAAAAAAATTAATGTTCTTACATCATAGTGTATCGTAAAAGTGCAATTTGTTCGATTCCATAGAACTGCAATTTATTATTTGTACCACAACAACAAAATCGTATTTATCAATTAATTACATCTGTAAAGTTGGTACAAGACTCAAAGTAAAACAAATGACCTTTACTTTTCAGCGTTGCGGTGTTATTAAGAGTGGTGGTCATTCGGAATAAAGTGAGCACTAAAGATTTAACCTCTAAAGAAAATCGCTAACCATTACTGCATATAAGTAAATATTAACAACAGTTACATTATTGTTTGTATGGTTGGTAGCGAATCATTGCGTGTAGCTTCCTGTATTTTCTTATTTTTATACATCAGTTAGTGAATGAACGTCAAATTCAAACCACCTCTCTGTATTTAATATGCATTAAAATATTTATTTATGATCTTATTGACATACCTACTGAATATATAATTTTATTTAATTAGCGCCAGCACAAAGCGACGCAACCGAGCCGACTGTCGTTGGCACAATGCCGCTAATGCTTCGCGCCACAGAGGTAGTTAAAAATTCCATCGACATACGTCATCAGAGTTAGGTTTTCGCCGCTTCGCTTAAGCGAATAGGGAAAATTCCTAGAAAAATTTTTTAATATTTACCTTATTCTTCCGAATTATTTCGGCACTAAATGGAGCCAAGCAAAGCAATAGTTCCGTGAACATTGTAATTTTCGAATTATTTAGCTTTAAAAATGCCATATTTTCAAACGCGCCACAAACATTGCAAACGCGTTCTTATTGGCTAACGCATTTATGACGTAGTCTTACTTGTTATGGTTAGCCACCGCATGCCAGGCTATATTCTGCGTATTGGAATTTTTCAACGACTTATAAAAACTAATCGAATTTAGCGAACCCGGTTACGTAAAAGTTAATTCGGGGGATTCACCGTTGTTTGGGCATGCGTGGTTGTAGATTCGGTAGCCAACAACGAAGATTTATTTCACTTGAGTTGATTTTAAAGGAGTGACAACAGCAATGTACTAGTAGGCCTAGCTCTCACACATTGAGACGTTTTAGTTATAGGGTTGAGTTTATGTAAATTTAATTTAAATTCTAGAGATATAATAACTTACTAGGAATTCAGTTTAATGTTTCAGATCCGATATATAATCATAAGTTTAGGTTTGAAAGGTCAGACGAACGAAGTTCACATGAGTACAAAAAGTGAACCTATCGAGCTTATGTTTGGAATGTGTTTAACCAAACCTGGCACTGACTATCATCGACATTCTGGTTGCACGAGTCGGTAAAATAATGTGGCAGAACAATTATTTTATTACAAGTACAATTTTTCTCGCAGTAATTTTTACGTTTCTCGTAAACGGCATTGCGACAGCTGTTCTGCCATCTCGGGGCAAGTTTCGCAAGTATCCACCCACCGGTCAAATTATCGGCCAATTACGGGTGTCTTGAATTCGCCTGTTGTTTAATGACGTTGCCGCAGCCAGTGGAAAAGCCAAAACACTACAGCTGCAGAGATTTAGTCGCAAAATGCACACTTTTGACCGCAATTTTTAACTTAAAAGAACTTATTTATTTTATACTAACTGTGTCATGTTGTATAAATCACATCATTATATACGTAGGCTATACTGTATTTTTGTCGTTGATAGCAGTCTCAACCTTGATTTATCAGACGGCACTAAAGTTAAGGTTTTATTCCTAGTAAATTGCGTTTCATTGCTGCGCAAACGAACTGCTATCCACATACTCTTCGGAGTTCAAGCCTTACTCGATTGTACCGCATAAAATACCTTATTAAACACAATTTCACGACTTGAACGTATGTTGCTGTAGTTTGTGTGTTACGTACATTAAAATGTACAGTATCGTGATGTCACAGGGACATCAACATGGCGCTACACGTTTTTGCCGCGCAAAACCGACTGCTTATTTAATTTAAATTTTTCTGGAGTTACACGGACGCAATGAAAGAAAGTACGGTACCTCTGTTCATTAAATTAAACGCACATTTAAATAAAAATATAATAAAAAAAAGGAATTTTCCCTATTGTCATTGAGTGTGTGTGTCCGTTCTGTGATAAATATGTATAAGTATTAGAAGAGACAGTTTATGAATAGCATTGCTAAATTATGTGAGGTTATTAGTAATCTGTTAATTATACTTTATGATCGCCAGCCTGAGTATCTGGAAATAGGAACAGCATTTATTTTTCTGTTGCACACATTAAGAAACTACGTTATTTATTGTTTCTGTTACGTGCATCGTTGTCGTTCATGTTTGTACACTGAACGGTACTTGAATTCTTGAATTGCGTGTGTCGTGTGTGTTATTAGTGACGGTTTTGACTAACAAATTAATATACTGCGCACACATTTACAAGATTCGTAATGGCAATAGTATGTGTCGTATCATTATAGTATATGCAGAGGAACCATTGTTATAAGACGTTAACTATCAGGTATTTATAACTAAGATTACAATAGCATATATACCTCACCCGAGCATTTAATAGAGTAGATATTGCAGATAACGTTTATCGGAGCAGGGTAATGTAAATATAAACATTGTACAAGCCTATATAAATAAAAGCACATGGCAATGGTCATGTTTACACGCAGCGGAAGGATATCAACTGAAAGAAAATAGAAATAATCAGGGCTTTTTTGAGTGCTCACTTTATTCCGAATCACCTATAAATATATTTCAGCAATAGGTTTATTCATTTATATATGTTTTAATATTTCAAATATTTGCATATTGGAACAGCAGTAGCGTAATTATACAGACATATGAAGAACATGCAAGGTATCGACTATAACACACGTTGGTTCAGCTGTAGATGAGTAGATGACTGATAATGATACCATATATATATATATATATATATATATATATATATATATGTGTGTGTGTGTGTGTGTATATATATATATGTGTGTGTGTTATTTTAATAATTTATAGCTTGCCACTTTAAGTCATCATTAAATATATTCTACTTGTAATGGGTATCCCCCCAGCCCCGCGGTTTGTAAGATGATGTTCTTTACATCATTAGTTTTGTCAACCTTATGCCTTCATATTTATATTAGTATATATATGCTTTATTAAAGATTCAGTTGTTAAATATTTTTCTTCACTACTGTTTCGTTTACTATAATTTATCAATATTTCCTCGAAATCCTCACGCCCTTGATCCTTCTGTTTATATTGTCACATACATAACAGCCTTCTGAACTTCTCATATGCGTACAAACCGTTGGATATTTAGTATGTATATTATAATTTTGTTATTTTTTTAAGATCGAGTTAAATATGTCTACAGTAAAGAACTTGATCGACACCATCCTTGACTGCATTTAGATTACAGTGAACAGTCTCCAGAATATTTTTCGTGTATTTAATTTTCGTAGCTCATTTTAACACAATTAATAGAATGAAAATGCTCGTTATTTTATGAATAGTGGGCCCTTTCTTTTTCAAAGGGACAGTAATATAGGTACTTTCTGTGAACTATGATTCACTTAAAGCTAACGTCGTTATCACCAACTGCTCTACTAAAAATATTTGTCAATACAACATTTTTCTGGCATAAAACTGCGTTCTTGTTTTTTCTTCAATTGTTTCTCTTCCTTGTCTTCCATAATTTCACCCTATCATCTGACAGTGAAATGTATGACGTTGATTCCTCCACAATTAGAAAATTTTTCACTTATCCTTCTTGTATGAGTAGTTTAATCAAACTTGGCTGTTATATCATTCGTCATTCATACAGGAGCGTCATTTCAGGTTTTTCTTGGGGGGAGGGGGAGGAGGCAAGATATATTTTCGGCAACAGTGACCTTTCTGCATATTTTGTATTAATTAAGCATATATAAATTACAAACTTTTATAGTAAAACTTAAGTTTTATGTGCTTAAGTTAGCATTATTTAAATAACAAAATACAAAAAATATATTTTTCACTTAATATTCTAAAACCAGGGGGGCATTCGCCCCTGCTTTCATACAATAGTACAATAACAACTGTTAGCAATCCATTATAAAACTATAAACTTACATTCAAGACGGTTATAACTGTGCAGCTGTATAAATGACAGGTCGAAAAATTCTTTTCATGCGTTGAAGAAACATCAAAAGTCAGCTTCCAGAAAAATTAAAATGTATCTAAATTTGACAGTTTAAAGGATTTTGGCAGAAAGGATTTCTTTCTAGTCTATTTTCGAGGTACAGAATAGTTTCGTTTGTTGTTAAAAACCTCTATGGCAATTGTTTTAAAAGTAATCCTATGTACAGGAGAATATTGACAGCGAGGTGTCGCAACGGTGACACGTTAGACTCTTGGAAGGACCTGGGATTGATCCCCGGTTCCAACCATACTGATCTCCGTTTTCCATAGTTTCCAGAAATCACTCCAAGCGAATACCGAGATAGTTCCTTAACAAAGGACCTGGCCGACTCCTTTCCTAGTTCCTCTACTTGTGTTGTGTGTAACCGTCATTAATGACCTCGTTGACGACAAGACATAACGCGCAATTTATATATATATATATATATATATATATATATATATATATATATATATATATATATATATATATATATATATATATATATATGTATATATGTATATATATATGTGTGTATATATATATGTGTGTGTGTATATATATATACATATGTGTCTATATATGTGTGTGTGTGTGTGTAGAGACACAAATACACACACGAGGTTCACTAAAACACAGACAACGGCAAGTAATTCTTAAAGAAAAATGAAGTAGCAGCTATATATAGATGCAATATTAAGGGAATTGTAAACTTTTCAATAGGCTACCGAGTTTGAAACCCATGTTTTACCAACACACTAAAAATGGAATGTCATAAAATGGCTTTACTCAGAATATTATTGATTTATGTTCTAATGATTTATAAAGACACAAAAAAATGCATTCTCTCCCAGTAAACATGATTGAAGTAATAAATGAGGATATTTTGACACCGTCAGTTCCTGGGGCCCAGATTTTGAAACTGTCGAAATTATGTCGCTATAAAAATGGTGTCATTCCGGTATCAGAATTAAAAAAAAGTAATTTTTGAAAATTTTATGGCGCAGAGATTTTTGTATAGTAAAATAATTTTCATATGAAAACGTGAGTATTTTTGAAATTCGGTTACTATAGAGACCTAGATATTATCCTATTTCAAATTATAAAAGTGACTATTTTTGATTTTACTAGATTTTGTGGTTTCAAGCCATTATTTATCTAAAAATAAAAAAAAAACCGTTTTTAATTTTTTACTCAAACGTACATGATACCTCCTCATAGTGCTATATAAATAAATGACTACTGATAAATGATAGAATATCTACTTGGCAAAAATCTTATCGAAATTTGAAGAGTCGTTCAGATTTTATTAACGATTGAGCATTCCAGTCGACCGCTCGACATCGTACCTTTCCATACCCCTTAAATCCCCTATCAGGTAACGCGCAATTTTACATACACGTCCTCTAATTTTGCCTAGAAAATTTCGTTGTTGGGTGGATTTCTCTGGAACCTCTCACTTCCCACTCCCTCCTTAGTGCCTTCTTTATGTTACCAATTACTGTATCTCAAGATCATTTTGTTAGAAGCCGTTCAAATCTGTTCACCAATATTATCACGTAAGGGTTTCTCGGAGGCTGGAAGTTTACAGTACTTGGAGGATTGATAGCCTGTCATAAGAATATACTATGTCAGTCAACATACAACAGTCACACACACACACACCATCGTCAAGTGAAGAGTCTTTGGCGTATATCTCCCCTTAATACTCTACGTATCTTCACTCATTTACTTGGCCTAACGTATTAGTGTTTAGCGGGGTGATATCAGAGGATCTTGCAAAAACACGACGCACCAATAAGCATTTGAGCGAGCGGACAGCATGTACAGACTCACCGACCAACGACATGTTCCAGGCACAATTCCCTCCTCCAAAAATACAAGTGACATGGTCTGGGATGTAATCTGGAGTGCCTTTGTGATATACAAACACATTGTAATTGGAATATGTGCATACAGATCTGTGTTTACTGTTGGCAATAATAACTAATTTACGTAGTCCTTTGTAAACTTCATCCATGCTCACTAAACACACACGCGTGGAGTATTACGCAATAAAGGAATCTAGTAACAGTCGTAGATATAGGCATATACATTAATGTATTAATAAAATAATCAATTACTACTGTTCACTCTTCGTAGTTGCATGCATACCTGTAGCGTCATCTATTCTTTTCGCTTTCGTGCTTCAAACAATAAAATTAATTCCCCGCGCTCAATTCTCCGTTGGTGGAAATTGCTCACGGATCCTAAGTAAGTAGATGTGTAATTTCGTATTGTTAAGGTACAATTTCGCTGGAACTGCAGTCCGTGACTGCCAACAGTAACGGCCAACAGTAACGTCTTGCAGTGACTGCTAGGGTATTTCGCTAAATCTGCCTACCGCCGCGGTCAGTGTGCCGTGAGGTTGAGGAAGATGCAAAAGGTTCAATTACTTACGTAAGTTAAGTTGTCAACAAATTTATCTAAACACACCTGCAATGTTATGATTAAGGAATAAGAAGCAGACGATGAAATTATACGCATTTCAGAAATATTAGAAACTATTTAATTTTTTAGGAAGATGGAAAATGAAGGGTGTTTTGCAACAATGATACCAATATTTTTGAATTACGATTAAGACATTTTAAGAATGTTATTTAGTATCCACTGAAAGTGCAGTTAAATTTTATGTTGAGTTTGGTGGGTTGTGACTTGTTAACGAAAATGTATTCATGCAGTTCAAAAGCTAGTCAAGGCAAAGAAAATGCCTGCAGATGTAATTTAGTATTTGTGGAACGTTATTTTTAATCTGAATCATAGCTGATATAGTTAACTATATGTAGAATTTAGTTGAAATAAAAATCGACATGACTTACAAATCAAAATATTATTGCAGTTGGAGCAGTGAGGACAGTTTCAAACAGGGTAACGTTAGCTATAAATCATAATCCATTATTGGCCTCTGAAATTAGATGAGGTGGTCACTTCTATACGGTTGTAGCTAAGCTTTTAATGAATCTGTCATCAACAAACGTCATAATTCGTTTATTTTTAAGCTATACGTTCCAGCAGTTCAAAATGTTTCTTGCTCATTTTCTCAATTTCTTGCAAATAATTCATCTTTGAGCTCCTTCGTCTAACGACAGATGTGGACTGGATTCTGAAAACATCGCTGTCAGGAATCACAGGAAACTGACTGTTGGATTGATGATCAACATCTGGAGTATCCTTGGTATAACTCTACCATAAATACTATCATCTTCATCATCTGACAAGATCTCTTCATGGTTGTTAGAACTGTTGTACACGCTATTGCAGAATGAAGTATCTTTACCCGTCCAAACTGCTCAAATCTTCAGTCTCTCAAACAGTGGCCACTTCCTTCCTACAGGACGAGCTGCTGAACCTGTTGACAGTTTAGTCTTCCGCAATATTTTGTTGTAGTTATGCCACGCATATTTGTAGCAATTGTTTGCATATGTTAGCTGAAACAAAAGAAATTCACACGTGTAACACCACATTCAAAGCAAAAAATATACTCAGTGACATCCAGTTTTATACAAATATTACACTATATAAACCCCTTATTCACCCTAGTATCGAATGTTAATATTTACCATTATTTCAAACAGAATTACCTACTGAAAACTTCACACTGTCAAACATTTATATCTACAGTTTGTTTTTTACTGTGCGGGTATCCTATTCTTACGTATCTAGCATAATATGCAAAGAAGTATACTGTAGGCCTACTTACTGTTTTTCCCTACTGCTTCTGCAACTTTCCTCTGCGAGGTATTTTTTTTCCTGCTGATTTGCCAAAATCTCGGTGTTTTATGATCATTACATCATGTAATAATAATAAACACTCTTTATGAGATACACGTTATTACTATCACTAAATACCCATCCTGACATGGCAGACTTTCATTAAAATCACTAGTGCGCACAAAATGAATGTCCTATAAACAAGACTGTACGCAACTGAAACGAGACGGTTGGGTCTTCGTAGCTAGTCTGCGAGCCTCGGCAGTCGACTGCTAGCGGTTGTGACGTAACGGTCGCTGACTGCCCAGCAGTTGCTACGAAATATCTGCCACTTGTAAACACACTAGCAGTAGGTAACTGCTGGCCGTCACTGCCGGCAGTCGCCGTGGGGGGAGGTTCAGCTGAATAGTACCTTTACGTTACCTCATTTACATTCGCCAAGCCGGCCTTCGTAGCGTAGTTGGTTAGATGCCGGATGGCAGTGCGTGAGGTCCTGGGTTCGAATCCTGGTTCGTACATGGAAGCTGTGTGTCTCTTCACCGCACTTCACCATCAGGGCCGTGAAACCCTCTCCCCTCACCTTATATCTTCAACCATTAGTTGTTAGGAGTTGTGCGTGTTACCCGCCTGCCAGGTGTCTATCACACTCCAGCATTCGTTTGGAATGGAAAATTCTTTGAGATGGTAGTTAAAAAACAGCGTGGGTTATCGTGTAACTACCGTTTTCATTAGTTAGATCATGATCATTCGTAGCCTTCTGGTAACTGGACAAGAATGCAGGTTTGTAACTATATACTTTTGTGCTAGGCCCTTTTACCATCGCGCTAATTTCTACTTCGTTTTGAACGAAAATCTATGATTGCTACGTACTTGCAACGAGAGGACTGATTTTGTTATGCATATTGTACTGCTCACTAAATCGTCTTTAAATATCTCGATATCCAGGCAGTACATAATATGTATACAATTATAGGGTAGCTACAGCTGTTATTTTATTATGACGGAAGTTACTGACGAGCATTTGTAGTGTTAAAAATCTCGGTATCACTAAACAATGTTCTAATTATTGTTATTTTATGTCACTTTCTTTACGTTAAGTTGAGAAAATACAGTTTTAAAATATCACTTTCAATTACTTATTGCTTCCTCAATATTTTAACTTTTAATTACTTATTGCTTCCTCAATATTCAGTTTAGGTACCACGTGTCTTGTATGTTTTCTGCTCATTTTTTCATGATATACCTGGTGGAGTTTGTCGGTCGAATTTATATATATAAATAAATATAAACACACACATTCAACTCTTTTACATTGGCGTTGAGATTTCTTCAAGTTAGCGCTGTGTGTATAAAATATGGTCATGAGTTGCTTCGCCGAACTCGTAAACCTTTCTAGAGACGACCTATCTCCCTCACTCCTCTGCTTGCGTTTCCCCTGCGCAATAATACCCGAGAGTGAGGTGTGGCTCAGGAGCCCGAATCC
This sequence comes from Medauroidea extradentata, assembly GCA_003012365.1. Taxonomy (NCBI): domain Eukaryota; kingdom Metazoa; phylum Arthropoda; class Insecta; order Phasmatodea; family Phasmatidae; genus Medauroidea; species Medauroidea extradentata. The sequence goes on from PNEQ01079085.1 coordinate 57,694, forward strand.
TTCCGAAGTACTCATATCAGTGCCGAAACAAGGGCCATTTTTGTGCTCCCTAGACACGAGTCTTGTGTCCTACCGTGTACTTGTATAAGGTAGTACTGAAAAACGTTCGATTACCAGATCTTCAAACTACTCGGTGTGCACTTATCACGAGTCAGTTAGGCCTACGTGTTTCCATGATTGCTGTGGTGAACATCTTTACATTAATATTCCGTAATTTTTAGTGATATTTCACTCTAAAAAATGGGCACAATCGTGTAAAAGATAACAGGAATGGCCGCCCACATTTTTTCATACTAATTTTGTGCTGTCCCTGATATTAAAAGACCTGGTGTGGGTGTAGTGATCTGAATTGCGTTCTTAATGAAATAGTACGATTGCTCCACCTGCTCAAAATCTAACATCTTTTAAAACATATATAGGTCTAAAGTTTCAGCTACATCGAAAGAGTACCAGAAGCACAATGCTGGCAAGGTTGTGTAAGCTTATTTATGTGTGGTACGTGTTGTTTACAGAGAATGTTCACTATTGCCTGTGCGGCGCGGAAAAACAAAAATTACCTAGTATTACCTCCATATCGTTTCGCCCATGTTTAACGTGCGTTTCGCACAAAATTTATCTGTCCTAAATATCTGCTACACGAGGACCATTTTTTGCATTTTATGATATTCGGTTTCCAATGTGTGGGTAAATACGGTTTATAATATCGATAGGCCTATTCAAAAGTTCATAACTACTTTAATGTTGCGTTTACATACAAAGAGTTTAAACATTTTCTACTTTATTTTTCATTGCAAACAACCTGCCGGAGTTTGTATTTTATTTTGTGTACAACCTGAAAAAAGAATGCACTAAAATTCATAGCAGTCGGCTAAATTCAAACATCCCATTTTTTGTGTACATTTACCCACAACAAAACGTAACATGGAAAGCTAACGATTATTAACAAAAGATGGCAATTATCTTACTTTGAATTGTTGATAGCTTCGAACAGTGTCCAGTACACTGATGATTCTGTGATATTTTCGAAATCCAGTTGCAATGCATAGCCATTTTCTACAGCTCGTAAAATGTTTAGTTTCTGATCGGCAATAACTGGAATACCAATCAACGGAACTGCGTTGTACATAGCTTCTTGACAGCCCAGTGCCCCACCATGAGTCATGAAAATTCGAATATTTGGATGACCTAGAAGAGACAATAAATTAGGAAAGATACGTAAAGTAGATTAGAATTAATTTTAATTTAATGCTTACAGTTAAATATCATACCTAAAACATCTGACTGTGGAAACCATTTTGAAATCTTCACATTTTTTGGAACATTCAATAGATCTTCTTCAAACTTCCACAGAACCCTCTGTTTGAGCTTAGCAAAAGCCTTCAGAAAAGCTTCTAGTTTGAAAACACTCATATCGGAACTCTTCAAGTTAGAGCCCATACTGAAATATACTGCTCCGGCTTTGGCATCATCTAAGAACTTCTGAATATCCTGTAACAAACATAGTAATCAGATGTTGAGCAATTATTTTTTAAAATTAAGTAAGTAAGAATTCATAAAAGTTAGCTGATATCATAACACATTTACATAACTTAAAATTTCTATATAAACTAAAGCTTTCTAAAGAAAAAATTCAAATTTTCTATTACATTACATCTACCTAAATTACGGTTACGCAACACCAAAAAATAATATTGGTATTTGTACAATTTTGTAAAAATCACACTACTTTGGTATGCATTACCAATAACCACTTGTTCCTTGTCAATTGCTATAGCAGCAACATTTTTTAACTGAACGTACTCAGAATTATTAATTTAAAAATTATCCAAATTACTGTTTATATTATTTCGTTCAATTTTTATTGTGAGGTGGTAATTTAAGATTTTACCTTCGTTATAAATTATTTCTCTATCGTACACAACTTTACGATAGAGCAAGTATTAATTAAGTCTGCAATTGAAAGTAACACTGGCTCATTTTCTACAACCATGTTAGCTTATACTAGCGTCATACAATTAAATATGGAGGTGAGAGGGTTTTACGGCCATTTAGCCATGAGGTCGTAAGTGCCGATGAGGGAGAAGTGAGGCGAACGGACAACACAATATCCATGCCCGAGCCAAGCTTCCAATAAAGGTCTTCTTTCCCGTTTCTTTTATCGATGTGCAGTTAGCAATAATACAACTTGTATGTACATAAGATAATAACTTCCACTGACTCTAATATAACACCTGTCGAATTGTACGTTAATGAGTGTGATATTCGTCAATTGAAAACTAAAAAATATGATTTTTTTTATTGAGTTCAGTAGTTTTAAATCTCTTCGTTTTATTAGTTATATTATAACCTTAACATTTTTAGTGCCCCTTTTCGAGAGAACGATGAGTTTCTGAATCCTCGCAAAAAAAAAAAAAACGTCAAATTTAGAGTGGAAATCAGTATTAGCTGCTATCGACCAATACGTAAGAAAGAAACAATCCATACAAAGACTGTACAGAACAACGAGAACCATACTAAGGTCAGAATAACTAGTTGTACCCAGTTTTATCACTAGTTTCATATGCATTGTATCATCACCTCTCTGTTTATCTTTTCAGATTTTTTTCCGGTATACAACGGCTACGGTTTTTTTTTTTTTTTTTGTAATTGAATTCATGTTACATATTTCTTGATAACAGCTAGAACAGGATTCTACATTTATGTTAATTTTCTTGTGTCTTGTTCAAGTAATTTTGATTTGGATTTCAGCGACTCTCGAAAATTCCCCTCAACTAGTGAAAATACTTTAAAATAGTCCAGAATACATTTACCCCATCGCGAATATCAGTTAAATTGGTTCGGAACATAATTTGCCCTCCCTGCAAGACTCGTTCAATGATCATATTCTCTTATTATTAGAATTACCAAACACGTTTAACACGTAGTGCGTCAGGTGTTTATTTTATTTTGGTAAAAAAACATTTTGTAAACCATTTATTCTTCTTAAAACAAAATATAGAAAAATAATAACTTACGCACACAAATTAGATAAAATTAATTTATAACTACGTTTTTCGCAGTAATTATGTAATATTATTATTTACATTTGCATTAGAAATGAAACAGAAATCATGCCAGATTATTAATATATTTAAAAGAAAACCATCGGAACGTCAATCGAATGAGCAACGGAAACCTATATGATCTAGAACAACACAACTAATACAGCACAAGCGGTAATTGAGATGAAGACAAAACTATACAAAACAGAACTTCACATTTATTACTTCACAGGCACAAGACTAGACAGCACAATAACGGTTTTACAGATGCAAGTTGAGATAACACATCGATGACGACACAGAACAAAGTAAGTTGTTACAGACTGGCTTTCAGGGGCTAACATCTGCTTCCATCAGACTTGAAAATTTTTGAATTTCTTACGTCCGTATAATAAATAATTATTTAATTCAGAAACAAGACACAAACACTGTGTTTGTAATAGATCTAACGCATTTTTGGACCGAAAAGTAAAGCACGTCAAGGTTATAAGTTACTTACAAAAACACGTCTCGTAGAATTTAACTATAAAAATGTTGTAAATCTTTAACTTTACTGCACAAAACATTGAAATGCGACATGTTTTCATTGTTTTTTTTGCATTCATAAAAAAATTAATTGGTTTTAGCAGACTGTTACTGCCAAACGAATCAGACTGCCAATGATATTTTACCATTTTTAAACGTAGCTACATTTTAATTTTAGATAGCTTTTTCGTAATAAAATTATTTGTTATACTTATCACTATTAATGTATACTGACATACTGTTAATAATTACCTGTGGCAGATTTTTCGGTGGTTTGACATGCATTCCACCAACTTCAATCAAGTTAGGAACCTTTGGTCTAGGCAAACCGAGGCTGAAGTGAGTATTCAGCAGTAGAAGAGAAACATTTCTAAAAATATCAGCAAGTGGAGGTAAGCTGGACTCAGTGAAGTATTTTCTCATAATAGCATCTTGTGCTGGTATGAAATATAAATGATGACCGACTGTGTCAGGAAGTTGATTATAGAGTTGTGAAGTCGTTGCAAGAATGTCATACGATCGCTGTAGTGCAAGAAAGGATTTGGGACGTAAGAATAAGGAAAGGGATCACCAACAATGTCTTTGATGTATTCGGCTCCTGAAAATGTAGTGACGCACACAATAGGAACGTTAAACTTGTGGGAGAATCCTAGAAAAGCTTCATCAAAAAATAATTCCATGATAATCAAATCAAAGTTTTCGTTGGGTGACTGCAGCAGCGTTTGAACGTTTGGGTTTTTTAGAGTCTTGTCTGACATTAAGATGCCCATAGTCCACAATAATGTTGTCAGGTAAATAGAATCCCCCAGTTCATACAGCTGAGTTCCACCTGTAAAAATTAGCAGAAAATTTTTAAAAATTTTCTTTTGCTCCATATAGGATTTATAAACTCCAAGAACATAATTTTAGGAACAAATTATGAAACATATTTGATACATGTGGGTAAAATAATGTTTGCGCAAAACAAATTATTACCGAAAAGAGACTCAATTTTAACATCAATCGCTATTTGGGTATAATTTGGTGGCACTTTCTTAAGAGGTCCTGCTGTAATGGCGGTAATTTGATGGCCTCTGTGTGCAAGTTCTGTAAATAGTGATGTCATTATATTTTGGTGGCTCGGTGCTTCAAATGGCGCAATCCCCAATATCCGAGCAGACTCTCCTGATGCCACATATATTGCTAACAGCTGTATTAATCTGATTTCATACAGACTGAACATTGTGCCTGTATGGGTTCTGTCTTCCTGAAACAAAAACATGTATTATTTAACTTATGTTTATACCATTTTGTATCCACTTAAATTGAACACATGGAGGCTTTGTTGATACAGTTTTGTATGGAAGTAACGTACAAGAAAAATAATATATTGACTTAAAAAATTCTCCTTTGCCTTATATTATTTTCCAGCAATAAAGAAGTAGGCCTAAACAACTGAAAATCCACCACTCGCCAATACATATTATTACATACTAATTTTATAACACTGCACTGTACACAGTTGCTGCTAATCTAACATTAGAAGCATACAGCGAACGATACCGCATTCTTCAGGACAATTATTGTACCTGTACTGTATTGTACCTCTTTAGATGTGGCAATAACGATGAGGATTATTATTATTAATATTATTTCTATTTTCGATGGATTGTAAAAAATGGGAAGGAATTGTAAAACGTGATCTTTGAAAGAACTGTGCAATGGGAGTGCATGACTGGATTTGTTTGTATGGACATACTCCATTGCGAAATAAATGACTGTCACAAGAAAACTAAAAGTAGAAATAAGACAAGAAAACATAAATAAGCAGAGTATGCTTTAGTCATCAGGATACATACACAACATGAAATTCCAAAACTGGAATCTGCTAAGATAAAACAAGGAAACAAACAGAAAAAACCTAGGTTGACATGCGACACAACGATGAGACGAAACAAAAACACAAACAGAATTACAGCAAACGACACAACGATGAGACTAAACAAAACACAAAGATGTCGGACACAAACAGAAAAAAACGACAGACAACACAAACGATGAGACGAAATAAAACACAGCAGTTTTCCAAACAGTCAGTATGAACGACGTTTCGGGAACTGGAATCTGTTCCCGTCATCAGGTAGACACACAGGGTTCAAGAACACGAGTGCGACTGATTAGGAGACTGGAAAAACCATGGGTTTATATAGGGTAAAGCCCCTTATCGTGCTCAGCCAATGGGAGACGACGTACTAGTTACCAGGGAAAACAGCAGTCTCGAAACCAAAGTATACAGGAAACCTACACATACAGGCCAATAACTACATTTTGCATCCAACCACCCTAAAAGCACAAAAACTGGCATAATTCGCACACTAGCCAACCGAACTGAGATTATTTGTTCCAACAAGAAATCCGTAGCTGAAGAACACAACCAAATAATAAAAGAACTCACAGCCAATGGTTACCCAACAAACACCATCAAACAGCATATGAAAACAAACAGAACACTTAAGCCCA
>PNEQ01079086.1:0-72387 GCA_003012365.1 Medauroidea extradentata
GATGGCCGCCGTAAAAGTCCCCCGGTCCCCACCCCCAACCCCCGGTCCCCGGAGCCCCATTTTCCATCTACTACCAGAGTAAGGAAGAATTAACTTACTGGAAATATTCTTTGATCGGGATGGCAAAATTAAGGAACTGTAAAAGATATTTTGACCCACCCGATACTTTCCAGCTACAATATGGGCATTGACCCGAACCTGGATATTACAGCATGCCTCGGTAAGGTTCCCCAAGGTCTGGTGAATCAGAAGTTCTCGTTATGCATTCGATAAGGGCGATGATGAAGAAGGAACTCCCCACACGTTCAGTAAGGGATGGAGCAAATCTCTTCCGAGTAGAACCTTAGCCGGAGTATTATTCTTCGTAGCTTCATGGGTGGCAGAAATAATGCCAATATTGATGAGGTCCAAGTCAACATCCCAATGTTACAAAGCTGATAAAGTTACCTTGAGGTTCCTGTTGAACCAATCAACAATATTACCGCAATGGTAATAAGGAATAGAGGTGAAGTGGTTGAGCACCCATCTGAAACACATGTCCTTAAAAACAGTTGAACAGAAATAAGGAGCATTGTCCGTCACCAGATTAACGGGAGGTCCAAAGCAAGACCACACACGCTCTGTCAACGACCACAAAATAGCAGCAATTTTACATTACGCACAGCAATTAGAAACACAAACTTAAAAAAGGCGTCAATCAGAATTAACACATACATATTTCCCATCAAAGACCGTGTCAGAGGGCCAAAAATATCGCAGTGCATGGTTTCCCAAGCACACTCTGCCTGATCCACCGAGTACAAACCAACTTTAGTAGTGCTCGGAGCTTTCGCCCACTGACACAACACACAATGGCGGACAAAACCTCGCACATTCTGATAAACACCAGACCAACAGAAGCACGAACTCAATTTTGACAAGGTCCCCACACGTCCCGAATGACCTCCGAAAGGAGAGGCATGAGAATAATTCAACAGCTCTGCTCTACAAGCAGACGGAACAAACAATTTCTTCAACTTGTACGGCGCCCAACATAATACACCAGGCTGTCGATCATTCGGTAGGGAAGTTCTTCCCCGTTGGGCCAATCGCATCACAATATCACAGCACTCAGGGTCGCTGACTTACGCATCTTGCAGTCGTTGATAAAGGAAGAACTAGTGGTGAAGGTGCTACAATGAGCAGATAGGTCCTCAGGGTCACACACTCATAGTCCTCGGGGCAGTACATGCGGGAAAGTGCGTCCGCCATCACATTACTAGCCCCAGAGACATGTTTAATTAAGAACTTGAATTTCAATAAACGAAACGCCCATCGACCAAGCTTCCCAAGATCATTGGCATGGCCCAACAACCAGGACACGGCCTGATTGCCCGTGCACAGATCGAATTCGGCAGCGCTTAGGAAGGACTCAAACTTCCCCGTGCCCCACACACAAGCCAAAGTTTCCTTCTCAAAAGCACTCAAGCCACGTTCCGCCTCGGTCAGGGTACGGCTGGCAAAGGCCACCGGTGAAACCTTACAATCACACCACTGCCCGAGAGCGGCACCTAACACAACACTTGATGCGTCAACGTGCAATACAAACGTATGATCGAAATCGGCCAAAGCAAGCGCCGGAGCATCAGCCAAAGCGGCTTTAAGGGCAAAAAAACTGCGCTCTTGTTACTCACCCCAAACAAAAGGGATATTTTTACGTTTTAAGGCATTTAACAGAGCAGCAAGTTCTGCAAAAAGCAGAATAAACTGTGCATAATACCCTAACAACCCTATGAAACGAGACACACCTTTGACCTACTTAGGGCGCGGAAAGTTAATTATCGGGCTCACGCGACTAGAGTGCATAATCAATTTTCCTCCCGATACATTACCTAGAAATTTCATGGACGACAGAGCCCATGTCACCTTACTACGGTTGACAGTTAAACCAGCTTTGCACAAACGACTCAGCACCTCACGAATATATTCAAGGTGTTCCTCAAAGGTATCACTGTACACTATGATGTCGTCAATATAGTTATAAACAAACTTAAATTTGACATCGTACAATACAAAATCCAATACACAGGACAAGGCTTGTGTCCCAAAACAAGCACCCATCGGGATACGCTTAAACTCATATTGGGCCAATTGTGTATGAAAGGAGGTATATTTGTGACAATCAGGATGCAAAAGGCATTGGTGAAAACTCGAATTCAGGTCAATTATCGAGAAAACATTCGCTTTACCTTAATGTTGCAACACAGCATCAACCATAGGTGCAGGAAAGGGATCCAGATAATTTTCTGATCCACAGCACCCATGTTTGTGACAAGAAGGTACTCAGCCCCTCCCCCTTTCTTCACAAGGAAGGCGGGCGATGCATAGTCAGAGATGAACACAGAGATCACATCCTCTTGCACTAACTTATCCACAATATTACGCATAACAGCCAGCTTATGCAGATTGTAAGTATAATAAATTAACCGAACTGGCACATTATCGGTTACAGAAAAATGGTAAGGGAGCACGTCACACTTCCCAATCTTTGGTGTAATGACAACCTGATATTCCATCAAAATGACCTGGAGGGCCCGAGAGCGAGCACCTTCAACTTCGGCAACATGCCCTAATGGGGTCGAAGAGCGACTGGTACATGAAACTAAGGGACAGGAATATTAAGGAATAAATTTAAAATACAAACAATGCGCATCGACATACACGACTGTGCGAACATGGGTAAGGAAATCAACTGCCAGAATTACATCAGCAATCAAATTAGACATGACCCAAAATCGATATGTCCAATAGAACAAATCATTTTTTTACGTGCAGATCTACTGCACACTCACAGCTCAGCATGTGGCCATTGGCTACGCAAGTTGACAAGATCTCCGAGCGATCGACATGTGACGACAAATGAGGATGCAAGTTCAATAATACGGCAAAAAAACCTTTACGCAAAAACGAGTGCGAAGCCCCCGTGTCAACCAAAGCACCACGCCTCAATCCATGACAAACCAATGACACGAAACAATCAGACCGCGTAGAAAATGTCTCATGCCCTCCTTTCGTCGCACAGTCACGAAAGGCGGCATTTAGTTTCCCGGACAAGAAAATCTAAAATGGCCAGGTTTTCCACAATGAAAACAAAGCAACTGCTCCCGAGAAACCCGAGGCTTAGTGCAACGCACGGCATAATGCCCCAACTCAGCGCAATTTCTACACCACACCTGGAGCTCAGAGGCCACAGGAGGCAGCGACACAGAAAACTGCTCATCAGCTTGTCGACATTTTTGCGCAACACCGAGTGCAGACAACCCAGCCAAAGGCACTGTGCCTACACCAACAGCCCCATACGACACACTCTGCCAGGACTCACCCCAACTCACATCCTCATGCCTAAACGGGCCAACAGAAGAGGGCGCAGTAGACAGTTAGAACTCTGCCTCAACATTTAGCTCCTGTTGCAGTTCCACGGCCAAAGAACGCAAGTCGTCGTACGTTGTCGGAACAGGACGCACGAACCCATGTCTTCGGCCCTAGGCGAAAGATGTTCAAGTATGGTGCCAACTAGCTTAGCTTCAGAACGAGACATGTTCATCGCTCGCACATACCCTAAAAAATCTTGGCACAAAATCCAGCACAGTTTCGTCACATCATTGAAAACGATCCACGAAACGCCGCTTAAGACACGCCAAAATTGTAGAAGAACCCGCATGAGGTAATAACCTCGTCTTAAAGTCGTCATACGTCCCTTCATCACATGCAAATTCGCCCAACATAACCACCACATACCCTGAAATGCGCGCCGACAAACAAGTAAGAAACTGTGATGCCAGAACACCATAAAACCACCCAGCAGTCTGATCGAGTGACACCAAGAAGCGCAACACCCTCTCAGGCTCAATAACACTAAACATGGGAATGCGGGATAAAAGGGAAATAAGCATAGTTTGTGTCGCTGTAACAGGACCCTCAACGGACGGACCCCCCAGGGAGGCATATTCAACCTGCCGCAAACGATTCACGTATGACAGAGCACGAATTCTAAGTGCCGTCACTTTCTCACTATTATCAAACCCCACACCCGATTCGCGCTGATACTCCCGTAATTCCAAATAACCCATAGTATACAGAACACTACTACTTTCGTTATTTTGAGCCATACTTTCAAAACGTAAACCTCCAAATTACAAACACGAGTACCTTCACAAGAACGACAAACAAATGGGGCATAACCAACCAAGCACATCCATTGGGGATTCAAACTTGAGCAGAGTCACGCAGAATTTGTACCATCAAGGTACGCATAACAACGGGTTCGAATATCGAGTGAAGCAAAAGTCTAGAATTTAATAAATACAAGCGGAAATTCAAGTTACATAACAAGGTTTTATTTAATTCAGGCTTCTTGTACGTTTTGTTTTCTTTTTAACAAGTTACACATATTCCAGATAAGGTATGTCAGAAGGGCCACTAAGATTCTTGGAAAAGCACAAACTAAAGGGGCAATCAAAAAAGCTAAAGTCCAAACAATTTAAATAGGGAAAGCAACCCATCGGCGCCCCATCGGCTCCCGATACATTTCTTCACTAACGACAGAGAAAACGCACAGTAGGAAAGACAGGGCAAAAGGCCCAAGCATAAACTTCAACAAACCCGATCAAGGAAAACTAACTCACCAACATTATCGGAGAGCAGCCAACGAGGCCCCGACGAGCGCAAACGGAAAGCAGTGCACAGAAGGGCGACCAGGATCCAACTGACTTTTTGCATTGCAGCCAGATGAATAAATGTTCAGATCCCAGTCACTAGAATGTAGGATTTTTTACCTTTGTGGCACTGAGTACCTATGCTTACTCGGGTTTTTTTTCTATTAGGCTGTCAAACCCCACAATATTTCCCCTCCTTTACAGTTGTGGCTACAAACTCACCCATCTAGACGCAGTGAATTCTTTTAACCCTGTATTGATGGACAAAGCTCAATGAACCAGTCCATCTACTTTAAGCACACCACATGAAGAACATACTTCCCAATCCTAGTAAAATGTTGCTTCCCACCATATCCCAGACATGTTCTTACTACTATTGGTTGCCTATAAAACAGCTTTTTTATTACGAGATGCAACCTTATGTCTGCCCCCAATTCTCTCTGCTGCTGACAATATAGTCTAATTATTTTTCTCGCCACAAAATAACACCTACTGCATCACTTAAAACGGTTCCCTTCTCAAACACTCAAACTACCTACCCTAGTGTTGTCAGGCACATCACATTAATCTTACTCTTCAAATATTTACAAATTACTTCAGAAATCTAATCACAAAAAGCTGTCCGCAGTAAACATAGTATAAGAGCAAATAACACATTCATGATTACACAGCTGTTCTACCTATTCCGAGAATACCCCTTAACAAATTTAAAGTGTTTAAAAAAAATTATAGTTTCGTTGTGTAAAATTCTCATTCTGATGTATTTTTATTAGTTCCCGTAACTTTCTGTAGGGAGCCCAATAACTTTTGTTGAATTAAAGTGGTTCCTGTTGCAGTGCATTTTAATATATGGACAACATTTCATTAGTCACCGTTGGTTCCCGCTGTCAAATAACATTAAAGCCATTGGTTTGTTTTCTACTGAAACACAACCCATTTTAGTGGATTTAATTCATGTTGTTTTCCAGAGAAATTTGTTGGTTTCAGTTGTGCTTGGTGGTTTTGTTGTGTATAGGCCTGTTGATTTTTGCTGTTTTCTAATAGATCTGTTTGTGTTTATGTTGTGTATTAATATTATGGTTCCTGTGGTTTTCTGATGTATTAAGTTCTGTTGGTTTCTTTTCTATATTAAGTCTGTTGGTTTCTAGTGATTTCCACGTTTTGTTAGTATATATAGTGTCAATGTTTGTAGATTTACACTGTTTTATAATGGCTTTTAGTGTGTTATGCCTTATAAATAAAAGAGGTATGCAGTTTAGTTACCATTACATATGTTTATGACATCACTAGGCTAATAACTGAATTAGTAAGTTGTTACATGTTAAGAACTAACATACTATTAAATATGCGTTTGTTGTTGTTAGGAACTTAATAACTTTCGCCACAATTTAAATTACACTATACAATTCTTTTCATATACGCTTATCGCAAAGGGTGGCAAATTATAAAGTTGCAATATGTGTGGTTAAATACCCATTGAATTGTTTGATTGACAGTTCCGACCTTAATCGGGCTGCACAGGCTCATGTCCTTCAACAGTTATGGCGATCGGAACTTCGTTGTACCTGGACATCCTAATGCATACTAGTAGCAAAGCTATTCAGGTGTCAGGATGAAACAGACACAACTCCATTGATAGCTTCACACAACCCTACATTGACTTGTATTTGGCAACATTCAGTCTAAACTTTGAGCTGTCACATTGTATCCAGTATTAAATATTTATAAAACTGTGGCATGACTGGCCTGGTTAGGAAACTATGTTGAGTGATCAGGCAGCCTGTTTGCTAAGGCCTGCTTGTCTTATACTTATGTTTGAATCAGGAGTACTGGATCGGTAATAACAGTATCCCCCTCCCCAGTCAAGAATGGTCTCCTTGACTATGGTGGTTGCAGGAAGTGCAATATCACTTGCTATGTCCTCTGGCCTGGCAGTGGGGCAAAAAAAAGCTTAAACCCTATATGATAATGATGTGTATGAACAAGGTAGAGTTGTGTTGGGGAGTAGGCACCATGTATGAACAAGGAAGTTTGGAGTCTGAAAGTTGGACTTTCAGACTGTGTCGAATGTAATGGTGAATGTTCTGGTTGTTGTTGAGTCAAACAAATGGTTTGCAATAATTGGAATATACAATAATCTGGCAACGAGGATGTGATTCATGGTAATTTTGAGAGAACAGTTATAATTTACACAGTCCAAGTACCAGCAAGAAAATACATAATGTTTTGTAGTGTATGATGAAATTGAAGTTGTGTAGCATGGCATTTGGGAAAATTTCAGAGTTAAACACCCGAGAACCAGATACCTGGCGACAATATAAAGGCAGGGTTTTTTTTTTTTTAGGAAGCAAACAAGACTTCAGAGGTAAGGCATTTTAGAGCAATTTTTCTTATAAATCAGCATAGGCTGTATCAACTTCATTAATTATGCCAAATAATTGGTATATGTCAGTTACGAAGAGCAAGTGAAGGTACAGGATACCCAGTTTGGTCCTACGAAAAATGAAGTTGCAGCATGTTTAGTTTTTGCAAACTGGACGCAACAGCTTGGAGAAACTAATGCTGAGTTTTTAACATAATTGAAACAGTTATTTCATTGATGTAATTTTTTAGATCTAGAGAAGCAGTTATTAATACACATTGTGTGTGGTGTTAAACATGAGAGACTCCAGCATCAGCAGCTATCAGTTGGACCTAACATGCGAGCAGGCATTCAAAATAGCAAGGAAATAGCAAAATAGCAAGGAAATTCTCAAAAGGGTAGTTTCATATCAAATCATCTAGGGCCATGTGCTTCAATGTCATAGATTTTGTTCAAATATTTATCCAATGTAGGTACGCATAAAATAAGAACAAGTAATATATATATATATTTTTAGAATTATTGGAGGAAAACCTGCAGAAGGAGAAGTTTTTTAATTTTGAAACCTTGCAGCAATTTCAGCTGGCGTGCCTCTCCTCCCTGCAGTAATGTTGGCTGGTTGGTCAGCTTGTGGGAGCACTCTGAGAAAACTAGCTCTCCCTGCCCATGGACTATTCGAGCTGTCCACACATGGATGGCCCCTTGCCCTAGGACCATAACTTGGTTAACTCCTAAATCCCTAGTGAAATTACTGTACACAATACACCTACTTACTTGGTTGCATGATGATTTATTTACACTGAAGTACAAACACTTGGTGATAGACTTGTAATACACACATGTGGTCATGGCACTCTTATAATTACGTGGCTTAAAACTGTTGAAACTTATGCGGCACATAGGCATAAAATTAAAACAGCACAATTCAAAACTGGTTGCAAGCTGTGGGCTAGTTGACAATAAACAAACAACCAGAGTTGGCCGGTACCGAGAAAGTGATCTCCCGGCCCGAACCCGCAGGCATGAAGATAAAGTTGAAAGATGTTGGCATTAAGGACACGAATCAAAAAACACGGGTAAACAAAGAGGATAGTAACAAGTGATGAATAAAATATTACGTGAACATAATTACAATTATCAGTGATTTGCAAAAGTTGAATTCATCTCCGAGACGTACGTCCTACCACGTGGCCTGTCAATGATGAACTGGGGAGAGACAATGGCCGCAGGTGCGTGCCAAGATGTTATTTGCCCAGTTATTCAATTTGAAATGAAGATGAGGTGATACAAATGAAAACCCTTTGCGTGGATAAGTGTTGAATAATTATTGAGAGTGATTGGAACATATCCATACTGTAACACTTGTGAGAAACAATTAAACATATTGAAAATAAAATACTCTTGAAATTATTATGTGACCATGTGACTTAAAATTAACATATGCCCTTTCTTATAATATAGTGTGACCATTGCCGTTGTTGATTACAATAACAGCGTTCTTAATCAATTTTGAAATGTTGAAAATAAATGTTTGAGTCTTTGCATGTCCGTTGTTGTTATGTTGGTGATGGGCGTGTGGTGTGACGTCACATAGGTGGTGGTAATTTGAATGCAGGTGTGACACCCTGGTGGTTTGTTTATGTTGCACAACCTAACATTGCCCTTGAAACTACACTGAACTTAATATTACACTTGAAAACTAAAACACTGTGGTGACTTGAGGTAAGGTAGGTGGAGGGTGACAACACAAAAGAAAGAATAGGCCTAGGAGAGGGCCTGAATCTGACGTCAAGTCGGCCTTACTTCCCAGACCATGGGGCTGGGATGACGACAAACTAATAAAATTACAAACATCTGATAGATGTAAAAGATCTAAATAATTAACGTCACGATACAATTCTGCGATGACTACAAACGATTTTGTGCTAATTATGACAACTATAAAAAGTTAGCTACAATCTTCTAACAGACTAAAATATTGGAAATCATCAATATGCAAAAAACAAGTTAATCAAGTGCAAGTGACACTATATATAACGATGATATCTATACAGCTTTATGCAATATCCAAGGCCCGAATGAAAACATTACACATGTTATTTACCAGTGCAAGTGATACATTACGTATTTTAATTACTTCTTGCCAAATTAATGTAAATTTTATATTTCATAACTTTGACTTAGCTAGTTCATTACTGTTGTGTTGAGTTTTACTCTCAACAACATAAGTGCGAGATGATAGACTTGTTAGGGAAGGAACAGGTATTTCTCTAACAACGTTTTCAAACGGTAGCCAACAAAAGTCTTCATTATGTGGCCAGAAGTATGTCCCAGAAAGTCCATTAGGATGCATGAATTGAAGTCTAGCATCTCTGTCACTGTCACATACGTTAACTACTTTCCCTATCCACCACTTTTTATTGTAAATAACTGCGTAGTACTTTTCAAGTTTTGTACTGATAAACTCTTCCTTTTTCCAGAGGCCCAACAGACACCTTGAAAGAATGTCAGAATTTGAAACACGCTTTACAAGCAAGGTTGATTTGTTAAGGGTGTTTAAAAAAATGATTCTCTCTTGTTCCTGGAACTAAAGCAGCATTGTTGTAGAGCTCTTGTAGCAAGTTTCTGTTTGCGTCAACTTCTGATGATGGTATGAAAAACACCTTAATACCTTTGATGTTTCCCTCAGCAAATTTGAATAAATCTACAGCACTTAGAATAAGTCCGTCAGTTATTTTTTTGTAAACTGGCTCTAGCCACAAACCCTTTTACAGTTGCATTCACACCATCACACTAATTTTTTCCGTGACTAGTAGCAAAGAAATGCCATTCAGCTGTAAGTTTGTAATCATCCTCATGATGGCATAAGTTTATAGAGTTTTTGTAATTTCTGTATTGAGCAGAGCTACCATCACTGAAGTAAACAACGAGTTCAATGCGCAGTGGTTCTGACTGGATGTGTTGCAACATTGTTTTTTGAAAGGCAAAAAATGTAGTATCGTGTTTGAGACAGTCACTAACGATACAAAATGACTTGTTGAGAATTTCTCCCTCACTATTGTAATAAATCACAAATGGATGCAAAGTTACTTGGATGTTGTGCCAGTGGAAACCCTGAGCAGCATCTTGGAGTATACAGGTGTAATTTTCTGCAAAATCTGCAAAAATCAAGAAAGTTTTGTCATTTAAGTTCATTTTCACATTCTTCATATACTGGCTTTGAGATTTTGTTGTGAAGTGATGCCTAGTGAGAGCTTCCAACTCTACTATAATAATTTCTACAAAGTCGTCCACCAATTTTATCAAAGCTTCCAGTGTTGATCTATCCGTACACAGCCATTGCTTGAATTCAACAGTCTCTCTATTGACTAAATATTCCATTTGAATGATATATTCATGGAGCAAGGATGCTTTTGGGCAATTAGAACAACGGTGCAGCATACACTCTTCAGAGGATAAATTGCACACTAGGTTTTGGAGGAGTTCTTGGTATGTTATAATAAGACCAACACTTTGCATCACAAGATTGACATTTTGATGATGTGTGCAGACGCACACAGAATGAATGCCACTGCTGTTTACAGTTACACATTCTTTTGGGTGTAATTCACAAAATTTTGCTATCCCTAATTTATCATTAGGATATTTTGCCTTGTATTCAAAATATAGATCTTTTAAGTTGTGCTATATCAATACATTTTTAACACACATTTTCCTTTTGCACTTGGAACAGACACACAATCCTTTACATTTGGTGAAATTCTACTCACGTCATCTTCACAGTAAAACTCTTTTTCTCTTTTGGCTGTGGCTTCATAAAGGGATGTCTTTTCCTTCTATCTGGTGTTCCTAAAACTCCATCCTCCTGTAAAACCTTCCTGGCTTTTTTCACCACATATTCTGTTGCTCCAAAATAATCAACAGTTTTTTTATACTCCATGATTCTAGAACAAGTGTGAGTATCTGGACTTTCTGAATTATATTACTGGCTACATATTTTTCCTTAAATTTTCCCATTAACGCATTACAATTAGTACAAGTCATTCTAGATTTACTGCTGGTACTTTTAAAGTATATTGGGTTTTTTATATTTTGAGCTTTATTTGCCTGTACATTCACGAACAATATCAAGCACAGACTGATTGAAAAGGTTCAGTCTCTATCCACATTAAAACCTGCCTTGCTGCTTTCCCACGGCTCGGACATGTTCCTTCTCTCTCTTCCCCTTGCCATCCCTCTGCATCCCTAAAATTACCGCAGTTTCAATGAAGTCACTCAAAGGCTGATAAGAAACTTCAGTATCTGGCATGACTCCTTTATTTCTCATGCCTTTTAAATTTAAAATTTAACCATTTTAACACAAGGCAATACTTTGTAAAAAAAATTTAAAAACTATTTAAAAAATTAAAAACAAAATTAACTTTCCTATATTTTTCCTGCATTTAATATATTGTAAGAAGATTGAAGAGAAAAAGTTTCAAAGATGTGTTATTGCAACTTAAAAGTAATGCAGATTTTGTAACAGCTAAACATTTTGCATTTTTGCAAGTGAAATTTTTTAATTTTATTGTTTTGCACATTTTCTTTATGTGCTTAAATAGAGGTGAAAATTATCTATCATTCGACACCTTAATGAACCCGATAGCTTAAAAACCTAAAGAATTATAACAATTTCAGTCAACTGATGTAGGTCTTTAGAGAGCATAAATTGCCGCAAGAATTCAAAACAAAAAAAATTTCTCCTTCCTCAGTTTTTCCTCCAAAAATTCTGAAAAAAAATAATAATTTGTTCATATTTTATGTATACTTACATAGGAAAAAAATAATGGAATCTAAGACGTTGAGGCATGGTCATGTTTTAAAATTGGGTGATTTGAGATGAAATGACACAAAAGGCTCAGGAGTTAGGTCATTTTACCAGCAGGATAAAATCAAAATGGAAGGATACTGGCAAAAGAAGTGATGAGACAGTTACATGTATTTGGTGTGGCACAGCAGGGCATAAGGCACCAGAATGCAAGCACAAGAATACAATATGTTCACAGGGTCATACAGTAGGACATATTATGAGAGTATACTGTAGTAACAGCAGTACTGAAGGTAATAAGGTAGGGAAATCAGATGTGTACTACAGACTCTGGCATGGCCAGAAGTGAGCAGGAGTGCCCCTATTAATGACATTATAGTTAATGTAAATCTTAGTATCTTAGTATGTTCAGTAAAAGGCATGGCACATACTGTGAACTTTCAGTTAAATGGGCAATACCATGAATTCGTAAGACACTGGTGCTGTGTTAACTATTGTTAATCACGATTTATTTACAAAGCTCTGGCCTAAAATGAAAAACAGATCTGTGTTGCAACCTAGTAACATTAGTTTGGTTTTGGGAGGAGGGGGGGAACGTGTGTCAGTGCATAACAAAGTTTCTGTTAAGGTGAATTTTAAAGGCAAATGTTTTGTTCAGGAGTTTACTGTGGCAGATTCTGGTGGAAGAAGTTTACTAGGTAGGAATTGGTTTAAATATCTAGGAATATCAGTACAAGGAATCCATGACAATGAGAAAGGCAATGTAATTTTGAAGGAGTACGAGCCATTGCTTCACGAGTAGGGATGGCCACCTTTGAATGTACTACTTGTCCATATCAAGTTGAAGATGAATGCAGAATCCAGATTTTTGAAGGGCAAGTCAGTAGCAATACCATTACGCAAACATGTTCATAAAGCTTTGGACAGTTTAGTGGGGGAAGGGGTACTGGAATCTACACTTTTGCAAGCTGGGCAACACCGGTTGTACCAGGCTAAAGAAAAACGGGAGTATACTCACACGTACAGATTACAGTCATATAGTAAACTCATGTGTTCTGCAAAATGCATTCCCACTTCCCACTATCGAAGTGCTGTTGGTTAACTTAGGAGGTAGAGTAGTGTTTTCGCAATTGGACCTGAAGCAAGCTTACTTTCAATGGCCTGTGGTTAACAATACTAGGAAAATATTCACATCAAGCACGTCAAAGGGACTTACGCGTATCTGCTGGTTACCTCAAGGGTTGTCTGCAGCTCCTGGTATATTTCAGCATTTCATGGAGCAGTAATGTTGCCAGAATGGGGGGGGGGGGGTTACTATATTTTTTAGACGAAATAGTGATTGCAGGGTCCAGTATTCTGGAACATGATACACAATTAAAGAAAGTGTTGCAAAGTATGACTGAAGTGAAAATGACTTTAAATAAGTAGAAATGTAAAAGCCATAAGTGACTTTTCTTGGCTTTATTAAGAACAAAGACTGTGGGAAAATTCGGGATATTCATGAGGCACTGAAGACAAGAAACAAAACTGAATTACAAACTTTCCTAGGATTTTGAACTTTTATGAGTTATTTACAAGGCAAAGTCCATATTGCTGAGCCGTTACACAGACTTCTGAAGGAAGACACAGCATGGAATTTTGGACCAACTGATAAAGAAGCCTTTCAGAATGGTAAGACACTCTTTCTGACAACATTGGTTTTAGCTTATTATGATGAAGGCAAACCTTTAATACTTACGTGTGAAGGAAGCCCATATGGGCTGGGGACAGTGTTTGCAGTGAAGGAAACAAAATGGGCAGGAGCAACCTGTAGTATTTGCTTCCAGGACCCTGTCACCTATAGAATGCAACTATGGTCAATTTGACAAGTAAAGGCCTCGTATTTATACATGGGGGGTGAATAAATTCCAAAAGTACCTGTTGGGTAGGACTTTCGCCATATTTTATGACCACAAGCCATAGCTAGGGGCTTTTGACCAAAGCAACCCCATGTCAAGTATGTTATCACCTCATATTATACAGTGGGGACTGTTCCTATCCACTTTCTCCTCTACTCTAAAGTACCAGCCAAGGGAAAAATTAGGAAATGCTGATGCATTAAGTAGGCTGCCTTTACCGGATCCAGTGAAATACCCTCGTCCTGCTGATGTACTCTTTCTGGAATCTGCAGATGCTCCATACAATGCACACAGACATTGTAGCAGCTTCTGACAATGGTGGTAAGTTACGGTCAGTCAAGATGTGGATACAAAATGTGTGTGTAAACCTCAAGAACTGCAAATCTCTGATGGAGTCTGGAAAACACAAGTCAAGGTTTAATGAACTTTTACTGTCACAGGGGTGCATATTATGACCTAACCGTGTGGTAATCCCTCAATGTTTACAAAAGCCTATTCTTGCAGAACTTCATTAGCACCATCCAAGCATTGTGGCAATGAAGGAATTAGCAAGAAGCTATTTTTGGTGGACAGGCCTGGATGCTGACATTGAGCCATTTGTGGCGGAATGACAGGTGTTTCAGCAAAGTAGGCATAAAAAATCATCAGTCGATGTTTTTTATGGACCAGACACGACCACAAATGGCAGCAGCTGCACATATATTTTCTAGGCCCTCTGCAAGGGCTTAGCTATCTTATTGTTGTAGATGCTTACTCCAAGTGGCTGGAAATTGTTCTAACAAGGTCAACAACTTCAGAAGTGGTCATATAAATCATGCGAAATATCTTTGTGACACATGGTCAGCCTGAATGTATAGTATCAGACAATGGTACAAATTTACCTCAGAGGATCTTGAGATGTTCTTGAAGCGAAATGGCATCCAGTACATGCCAACATCACCTTACCATCCAGCCAGAATTTGTATGGTGGAAAGAGGTGTCCAAACTGCCAAGAATGCACTGCTAAGAAAGTCAACCCAAAATGTTAATAGTGAATTATCTCAATACCTGCTAATACAAAGAAATACCCCTAGGTTGACATCTCGAATATCACCAGCAGACTTACTTCTTGGCAGACGACTACGAACAGAGTTCGATAACATGCATCTAAATCACCAAGCATATTAACCACAGCCAATGCAACATTTCCTAAAGTTTCAAACTGAGCGAGCAACTTGTGTGGAAACGGTGACAAGCAGGTGAGCAGTGAAAGTTAGCAGTAGTGTCCTCTACAGAAGGACAAGAGTGCTACAAGATTGTGCAAGATAATGGTGTGATAGCAATGAGACATGTGGATCAGCTGTTTGCAAGGATGCTGGAAAATTGGAATCATCTCTACACATGTTGTTACAATTTCGGCAATCGGCAGACCAAGCTCAGGTAGAAAAGGAACTCTTCCTTCCAATGAGAGAGGAGCCTGCTCAAAGTGATGCTGCCCAAGATGATGATCAAGCTCTTTTTCTAGAGTTTTCTGAAGAATAAGGGGACAACATTTTATCCATTGGGAAGCAGCAGATGTGACACACCAGAAGAGAAGAGTGTCTGCGAGAACGAAGGATGGGAGAGCAACTACTGGATGTTGCTTCGTTGCTGTTCCTGCAATGTTCTCAGCAGGCAGGAGCAGGAACACACAGCAAACACGAATGAATTTGTGTAGAGATGGGTTATTCATGAATGTGATTGTTTTAAACTGCCTTAGTTGTCTTGTGTCAAGGTAAGAGATTTTTTTTAGTAATCTTATGTTACTGGGGGGAGAGATGTTGTGTATGAACAAAGTTTTGTAACTGGGATTTGGCACAGTGTATGAACAAGGAAGTTTGGTGTAGGGAAGTTGGACTTTGAGACTGTGTTGTACATGATGGAGAATGTATTGGTTATTGTTGTTATTGTTTACAGTCGAATAAATGGTTTAAAATAATTGGAATATACAACAGATACAGAAGGATAATTTAGAGAACTGGGTTGCGTTGATGGAAACTCAGGGCAAGGGAACTACAAAGTCTTCGTCTGCTCACGTTCATGGGTTTGTTGTGTCATATAAACTGTAGATGTGAGTCTTGGGCCATTGACTTCAATACTGCTGTGTTGCGTAAGTCTCATCGCCCTACCTCGGCTTTCTTAATGAATGTAGATGATGCATCAGCCTTGCAAGATGTTTTACCAACCAATTATGTTGTGATTTTACAATCATTAATTAGATTTACAATTGTGAAAAACTGAAATGTAATTAAGTATAACTGATACAAAAAACTTAAATTATTATTAAATAGCAAAACTACACTCTGGGGCATTCTTACAAAGTGTATAACAACAATGCATTAAGCTGGAAAAAAAAGTAGATTATAAAAAAAATAAAAATCACAATAATAAATTATACATTTCAGGGCCGATATTATAAACCTCTTTCGAATGACAACGAACTGCTATCCCCATAGAGAAAGCATTGGTGAGCAGTCTGCTGTCATTCGAAAGAGGTCTATAGATACAGCCCTCAATCTATACCTAGTATGTATATATCAATAAGTATGAGCTTTCGGGTAAGGACGTTGATGAGAATCACTTGAAACATATAAAATAGTTTATAAATAAGTTACCTTTTACAATAAAAAATTTTAATCTTTGCAGCTAATTAAAATTCTCTGTTTCAGTACTTTATGAGTACGAGAATCACTTAACGATAACACAACAATTTTATATAGTGGCATAAATTAATAGATTATTTAAACCATTTTATTCATAAAAGAACTAAGTGCTATTGTGATGCAACTGAGAAAATCTAGGTTCAATGATAAACACCTGCATTTAATTACAATTGCAAGCATGACCAAATTGCACAAAACGATTCCGTACAAGGACATATACCGTATTTGCCAGCATATAAGACAACTATTTTTACATATTTTTGGCCTTCAAAAATTGCTACTCGTCTTATATGAAGGTGCAAAAATTTTTGGTAACCTAAAAATGTATGAAAACTAAGCTGTAAGCTGAAAAGTTATATGATGTTTAAAGGAATTGAGTTTTTCGTCACAAATGAAAACGAGTGCCCCGTTTCTTTAAACAAAATTTACGGTACGAAATTTTGATGAGCCTCATTCATAATAAAAGACACTTCCTCCCAGCGAAGCTGCGATCGATGCTGCTCGAGCGCGTGCTGAGATACTTTGTCTCACCAGCCTACAACTCTCAGGCGGAGAAAACAAGGATCTAGGTCCGCATGCTTACATCCTTTGTCTCGCAAGCACAAAACCCTCGGGCGGAAAAAAGGAGGATCTAGGTACCGTACCACACATTCATGTGTCTACCGTCTAGTGCTAGGCTGGCGGACAACAGCGCACAGGAATGTGATGACCTTGCAAGCAGCTGTTGTTGCCCGGCGTTGCCATGTAGTGTGTGGCGTGCCTCAGTCTGGCGTTGCCAAGTCGCGCACACCTGTCGGCAAATGGAGATATTGCCGGCCGTCGTCGTGCATTTCCTTGGCTCTTGGGCGCCCGGAGGGCAGTAGTAGCCAATGTTATTCGTTTATGTGTCTACTATGATGTTTATATGACGGTAATAAATGCAATGAAAATATTTAAACTACATTTATAATGTTTCTGGCAAAGGAAAAAATTATTTTTCTGTCGGGAATTTCAAAATTAGTAATTTAATTTTTTTCAAGATTTTGTACCTTCAAAACCATGACTCGTCTTATATGAGGGGTTGTCCTATATGCCGACAAATACTGTAAGTTATTAATGTATTTAAGTTTTAAATTAATTTATTTGCTACTAATTTCATAACAATAAAATATCGTGCTTGGTTCCTTTATGCATAATATGGTTCATTTTATTGTAATTATTTTCTCAAATGGATGGTCTTGTAGATCACTAGACTATGTGAAAATTGTAATATACTCAAAAAATATTCTCCAGCTTTGAATCATTTCTGCATAAAGTATTTAATCCTATATTCTGATGTTATGAATACTGACTTTACAGGACTAAAATATTTTTAAATACCAATTCAAACCTTAATCTATGTTACCACGATTTCTACCGCTCGACAGAAACACGCCGGGTTACTTCAACCACGTGCTAATCAATAAAATTAATTCAAAGAATAAAACATACATTATAATTAACAGAGGCAGCATGAAACCCCTGACTACAAAAAATTTGGGGAATGACAGCCAGAATGGGAGGACCTAGGTCCCAAGGACTTATTGCGCTATTGTGCAGCTTGTTTTACTAATACCTTACAATTAGCGCACAGTCCGCTGATGTACAACACCTTCCAAACAACATATCTATAGGTATAAGAACATAAAAATAACTTTCGTTTCTTATGTACCAACATGTTTTACATTGTCACTATATTGAAAACCTAATGGTTTTGACTATTAAATAAAATATCAAATTCAGTATGTTATCAATTACATACATATTGATGTTTTCTTTCATACTTGACAGTTAAAAATTTTATTAGACTGCAGTATAGGGCTTATGACATGTGATGTTGCCAGATCGCAGCCATGTAATGAAGTTCGGGAGATGTACATCTTGATAGTTTTTAGTACTAAAATATAATATTTTACATTTTTTGAATTATGTATATTATGCTTGGAAATATGAATCTAATCACATTTTCACATTACCTTAACATAAACTGTTTACATGTCCCACTGATATGAATTTATTAGATTAATAGATATAGGCAATTTGTAAAGAAATAATTATCACATACATTTTAATCATTACACCTACTTCCAATAAAATGTGAGATTTTGTCCATAGGAGTAGCGTCTGCCTGAAGACAGGAAATTTGGTTAGGGTAATGTTTACGATTATGATATTGATGACGGAAAACCAAATGTCATGTAGAAACTAGAAAATCTGACTGTTTTGTCATTACTAACTTTTGCTGAAATTACATTTTAAGTGGGAAGAATTTTATGAATCAAAAGAGTACGAACGTTTGGCCATGATGCAAATGATCCCTCGTTTCCACTACTTTTGTGACATTTTTAAAGCCAAAATGAGCAGTTATCTGTCTTCCAGTATTGTCTAAATTCATTTTCCTATGATTATAGAGTTCTTTCAAGACAAAAACATTAAATTGAAGCTGATTATGTACTTAACTGAATCCTAGTTAATGAACTAATTAGCCGAAAATAGAACACACCGTGAAAACTACGAAAAAAACATGTTAACATATTTTTATAAAAAAATTTTATAATTTGTTTTAAGAACTTTTAATACTAATGCATATCTATTTAATAAATAAAAAATAACAATTGCATAGGGAGTAGAAATGATAGAAAATGGCCTGATATTCATTCAGGGGAATTTTGTTTGCCTTTCTCATTTTCAGATTCAACTATGCAGGAAAGTTAAAAGTACCATGTTGCTGTTATTTCTTTCTACAGCTTAAATGGTTTGCTTGGAAAAGCTGGTTACTTAGAAAATTTCCTTAATTGTGTTAATAGTATGAATGTGAAAAATACTGAAATATGTTTGACACAACATTTAACTTCCTCCCTCTTAGCCTATCTATATTATGTCTTCGGATGCTTTACCTAGTACAAACAAATTTCAACCAAAAAACACACTTTAATGAAATTTTAGCTCCAAACTCAGTCACATGACACAACACATTACGTGGTCTCGAGACACAGGTGCACTTCTGGACTAGATTAAATTATGGGATGAACAAAACTACTGACTAAAGGAAGACTGTATGTTATTTACTACCCTACACTTACAAAACTTCACAGTCAGTAAAGATAATGGAACTTTGAGCAGCCGTCTGATGTCTAGGCTTGCAGGGCGAACGTGTCTGGAGGCAGGATTGATGGCTCACCAGGAGCATTAGACTCTGTCTTTTGCTGGATCTTAATGAGGAAGATGCTAACTGAAAACGATTTGTCTATATCCAAGTCCTTTTGTGTTTCTTTTTCACTTTGTGCCCACCTTTTGAAGAAATGGATAAGAAGTTTTGGAAGTAGAAGAGTTTCCTCTCATTAAATACAGTTCACTTGATGATGCTGTCTGTGAGAGATTATTTGTTGAAATTCATACACGGGCAGAAGATGGTCGCTTTGTATTGACCTACCATTTCACACTTTACATCCTGATGTTGGTAGTACCAAGCCCCTAGCCATAAATTGATTGCTTGGCTTCAAGGCAAATCCAGAAGTCAGGTCTAGGTATTCAGATTTTATGAGAGACTACCTTGATTCAGGGCACATGACAAGGGTGGATTCAGATAAGGTTAATTCACCCCCAGCGTACTACATACTTAATCATGCTGTAACTAAGCCCAGATAGCTCCACCACTAAATTGCATGCAGTATTTCATGCTTCTGCAAAGGGATCAACATGAATGTCACTGAATGATCACTTAACTTACTGGTCTAAAGCTACAGAGAGATATTATAGAGGTTTTGTCTACCTTTTGGTTGTTGTTCGTTCTGATCATCAAGACTATCAATGCAATATGTATGGCGCTTCTGCGACGCTGACCCAATTGAAGACTATCGGCTGAGAACTATTACATATGGAGTATCATTTGCTCTGTACTTGGCTCAGGATGAGGCGTACCAATTCCCGATAGCATCTAAGTCCTGCAGACAGATACTTATGTCAATGATATTGTTACTGGCTCCCATTCTGTCAACTCGGCTCTAGTGATACATAGGGAACTGATAGCTTGTCTTGCCAAAGGTGGATTCAAGTTGCGCAAGTTTATGAGCAGTCATCCAGCTCTGTTAGAGTGATTTCCTGCTAAAGATGTAGAAATGCCACAGTCATTCTGTTTGGATATGGGCAGTCGTTTGGTGAAGGTACAGGGTTTGCAGTGGGACTCATCATCTGACACCTTTAGTCACAAAATTCAAAACAACTCTGCTGTTGCAACCAAACATATTGTTTTGTCCACAGTTGCAAGGATCTTTGACCTTCTAGGACAGATTAGTCCTCTACTTATATTCGTGAAGCATCTTCTCCAGGTCTTGTGGTTGAGGACAATTGGTTGGAACGACAACCTCCCACCTGAGATAGTGGAACGCTGGACAAACTTCAATGAAGACCCTCCCCGTTTGTCATCTATTACAGTTCCTCGCTGTATTAGGGGTTCTGAAGGCTGCACGTACAAAGTTTATGGTTTTTCGGATAACTCTGAGGTAGGCTATGAAGCAGTCGTGTATCTGAGCATCCAGCATCACGAAGATGATGTTTTTTTCCATTGAATTGTTTGTTGGGAAGTCCACAGTGGCACCAGTGAAGGTGCAGGGCAGTCACTGTCTCGTTTGGAGCTTTGTGGTACATTACTTCTAGCTTGTCTATTGGCTCATGTCATTAAAACCCCCAGCAGAGAACTTTGTGTATCCTCAGTGAGTGCGTAGACTGACTCTCAAGTTGTTTTACCTTGGGTAAATACTTCACCTCATCTGATGAAAACTTTTGTTGCAAACAGGTTAAGCGAACTTCAGAACTTACTCAGACCTCTTGGTGGAGATACATACTATCAGAAAACAACCTGCTGATTGTGCATCTCAAGGAGGCATTTTGCCTGCCCAATTACTGAGTCACCATCTCTGGTTGACAGGTCCATCTTGTCTGAGGGAGTCTGCTAGCCGGTAGCTACCTAACTCATCAGGTGCTGATGAGGATGAAACCTTGTCACTTGAACTGAAGACTGTGACGTAAGGTACATTCACACGTGTCCAAGATCTTGCTTCTTTAATAACCAAATTCAGTCACCTTACCAAGCTTCTGAGTCTCACCAGGTTCATATTACATTTTGTGCCCAATTATGCCTCCCCAGGCAACAAGGTTAAGTGGAAATCTCAACCCATCTAAATTGAATCAGGCTTTAAAATTTTGGCTCCACAATGTTCATTCAAGCTCCTTTGATGATGATGTTGCGGCTATTAGAAAGAACAAGTATACATCCCCCCCCCCAAGTTAAAAAATTGGCACCCTTCTTTGATGAGGATGGTTTGGGGAAAGGTGGGCGGTCATCTATCGCATTCCTCAGTTTCATTTGAGCAAAAACGTCCTGTGTTGCTTCCTAAGTCGAACCCCCTGACTAACCTCATTATCAGTCATTATCATGAGAAGAACCATCATTAGGAGTGCAGATTCATAGAGGCATCCTCAGGAAACAATTTTGGATCCTGGCAGACAAGAATGCCATTACCAGTCGTTTACGCCAGTGCCTTCATTGTTTCCGACAGAGGCCCTTGTCACATCAACCTCTCATGGGAGATAATTCCAGTCATGAGAGTGCAGCAAATTATACACTTTTCTAAAGCAGGCGTGGACTATGCTGGTCCCTTCCCCATCAAAGTCGCTCAATTAAGCAGGGCAGCTGTAACAAAGGCCTATTTATGGCTTTTTGTATGTTGTACCACCAAGGCTGTTCATATAGAGCTGGCATCAGATTTGCCCACAGAAGTCTTCCTGGCAGCTTGCAAACAGTTTATAGCAAGGCGGGGTAGATCCTCTGATATATACAGAGATTGTGGAACCAATTTTGTTGGTGCCCAGACCCATCTACATGATCTTCAGTGGTTACTGTCATCCTCTATACATCAACAAACTGTCATTGATACAATGTCCTCACAAGGTGTGAGCTGGCATTTTAACCGCCCAGCAGCTCCTCATTTTGGTGGCCTCTGGGAAACCGGGGTGAAGTCCTTCAAGACTGATTCGTATAGAGTAGTTGGATGACAAATGTTGACCTTTGAGGAATTGTATTGTACACTGTAGTGGTGCAGTTGGAAGCTACCTAAAACTCCAGGCCACGATGTATTTTGAGTAGTGATCCCAAAGACCTCTGTGCCATCACACCAGGGCATTTCCTGATGCTAAAACCTCTAGTGACATTGCCAGAGCCTGACCTCCGTGACATCCAGTTGAATCATCTTCAGCGGTGGCAATCGGTTGAACAAATTCAGTAGGACTTTTGGAATTGCTGGCACCGGGACTATCTACACACCTTGCAGAAACGGTAAAAGTGGCCTGATCAGGCAACTGGTCCTGCTCCCAACCAGCTTGTGTACCTGAACGATGACAGACTCCCAACTCTGCAGTAGCATTTGGGTACATCCGTAAGCTCCACCCTGGAAAGGACAGTATGACAAGAGTGGCAACAGTTAATACTTCCAGTGGATTACTCAAGCAACCCATTGTGAAGCTGTGCCAACTCCCCTTTGTGTTTTTTAATTTGAAGTACGTTATTTCAAGGATGGGCAGTACTTTTGGACTCATAAATTTTGTAAATAGTGTATTAGTTCCCTTTGTGACAATTGTGTTGAAACTGTGTACGGACGCATAAAGATTGTATTTCCCACGCTGCTATTTGTTGTAATGAGCTTGGCAACACTGTGATATTGTCTCAAGAGTTGGCAAACCTGGTCTCCCAGAAAGAAAAAACAGTAATTCATCGAACAACATGGTGGTGAGTTGTGCTTTCGTGTTAGCTCACTGCCAATCAATGTCATATATTTGTATCCTCGCATAAATTATGAAATAGAGTCCATTTCGATTGTAATCAAACACTAGGTATAGCAGAATTTGAGTTGCATCCCATCCCGAATTCCTGGACATCCACGTAAGGTTCCACATAATTCCCATATTTTTTCTGAGCGGAGGGATCCTGTAAAGCTTCAGTTTTTACAGTTTTTCCCGTCAGTAAATGACATGAGAATTTAGACAGCACAGAAAGTTAGGAAGTTGACTGCTTTTGTTGCTGTACAATCTTGAATCTTTGTACTTATTAAATTTCAGTCTGTTATGTCGTTAAGACACACACTTCTTTGGATCGCTTATCCTTATCACCGCCATGTCCGTTTACCAACTGCTGTTTATCCGAAAGTATCTACCGTCGCCAGCCTAACCTAGCACAATGTTTACTAACATTACATCTCCCCTTCTTCACACACACACTTTTCCCTAACTACTCTGCAGGTAAGCCTAATCTACATTCCACCCTAACGCTATAACAACGTAAACCGTTTTGGTGGAAACACTTCTAGGCTGACACTTGGGCCCCCTGAATCCTTGCTCATTTTGTGCCGGTCTGTCTTCTTCTGTAAATCCAAGAAAGACCTCACCTTTTGGAGAAGTTGGTTTCAGCGACAATACCTGGCTTTCTTCTGTCCTCTGCCAGGGATGGGCCTTGCTGAGGGGCAGGATGATCTTTGGTCTCCACTCCTTCGTTGGGCCTTGCTCGATGTCCTGCTGCTGTTGGTGGGTGTTGTGTTGCATCGTCTGTCCCTGATTGCTCTTCATGAACCACCATGAGCTGCCCCCTGTTCCGACGGCCTCACCAAGTGTTAGTTCCACAATGTACGTCCGAGGTTGATCAGTCAGGCTCAGTACCGTGCTGAACTTGTGCATATCGGGGATCCATACCCACTGCCCCTTCTGCAATGGTGCCAATGTTCTAACTCCATGCACTGCAACATAGTTCCTGCGGGACCGGTCCCTGATACTGGCATTGTTGGCAAGAAACTTTGCAGTCACGGTTGTCACCATGCTTGTGTTTGTGGTAAAGTGGTACATAACTTACGCCTAGACAGCAACTCTGCTGGTGAGAATCCTGACTATAATGGAATGCTTGTATATATCAGTAATTCAAGGTTAGGGTCTGCTGCCTTCGTCAAGACGCTCTTTGATACGTTTACAGCACTTTCAGCAGCACCGTTCGATTGAGGGTACTTTGGGTTGGAGGTAATGTAGTCAAACTCGTAATCCCTAGCAAACTGCTGGAACTCATGTGCCGTAAATTATATGCCATTATCCAAATGTACTGTTTCTGGAATACCATAGCGTGCAAAGATATTCTTTGTCAATTGGATTACTCCCTCTGATGAAAAGATCTCCAATCTTACCAATTCAAAATACAGTGAGAAGTAATCTTGCACTACCAGATAATGAACGTCCCCTCCCCACTTCCAAAATATCCATGCCTACTAATGCCCATGGTATACTTGGCACTGTGGTAGGCTGAAGGGGTTCTGCTCGTTGAACTCTCATTTGTATGCACTGCTGTCGACTCCCCACTGACCTATTGATGTCACATTCGGCCACCACACTGATTACTGAGCCCTGCATCTACACTTCACTATACCCATGTGCCCTTTGTGTATTTTTGTCACCACGTCTGCTTGTAATACCATTGGCCCCTTCATTATCAACACTTCATGATATGCCAATTGCCCTCTGTATTGCCAGACTTGTGACTAGTTGTTATTGAAACCACTCAAGATGCAATCCTTCAGGTGCTGGCACTCTAAATCTTCTGCTTGTGCTGTCTCGATGGTTCTCAGCCTAACATCAGAGAATTGCAATTCTCCTACGACTGTTTTGACAAACAAGTTCTCTTCCAAGCTCTGCGTACTATTTCCTACTGGTCGATCCACCGGTGCTCGTGACAATGCATCTGGTGTGAAAAAGCTTTTGACTGCTATGTGAGCAATCTCATATTCAAAGCACATAAGGCACATTCACATTTGTTGCAAATGTGATGTTAACTCTGTCAATGCTGTTTTGGCCAGTAACACAACTAATGGTTTACGGTCAGTGAGGAAGGTAAAGTGAGCTCCTAAGACAAACTCTCGGAACCTCTCACAGGCCCACGTGACTGCCAATACTTTCTTTTCGCCTTTTCAACCTAAGTGTATCGTGAATCCACTTCTGTAAGTCCATGAGATGCAAAAGCAAATCCCCTCCACTTTCCCTGCTGACACTGTTCAAGTACACCAATTAGACCATAGGAGGAAGCAACTGCAAGTATTCTAGTTGCTACTCCTTGCTGATATAAAGCCAAAACGGGGCATTGACTAAGCTCCTCCTTCAATTTTTATGTTGCCTCTTGCTGGAGTCTATCCCACACCCACTCTGTGTCTTGTTGTAGCAACATACGCAGGTTTTGCGTTCTGTCCACCAGGTGTGGTATGAATTTCAGTAACGAATTGACCATGGCCAGGAATCTTCGAAGTTCTGTCCCATTTGTAGGGTCTGGCATGTTGATTGCTGTTGTTTTGTCCTCGTCAGGTGTTACTTTTCCCTCAGAGATCACGTGTCTCAGAAATTCTACATTCTGTACTTGAATACGACATGTTGCCTTATTGAAGGTGATTCCACTTCTCTCCAACTTACTCAATACTGTTTCCAACCGCTGGTTGTGTTCCTCTACTGTGCGACCACACACCAATATGTCATCTACCTGGTTGACAACTCCTGGCATACCTCCCACCAATTTCTGCATCTGTCGCTGATAGTGTTCTGGCCCCGAGTTAATACCAAATGGATTAAAAAATTATCATCTAAAGAGTGTGATAAAAGTTGTTAGCAGCCCACTTGCTCTTTATTAGGGGAACCTGCTAAAATCCATTAGAAGCATCCAGGGCTGAGAAACATTTGGCATCTTGTAGCTGAGCCAGGGACTCTTCTTCTGATAGTAACCGCAGGCGCTCTATGTGAATAAATTTACTAAACTTTGTAAAATCTACGCTCACCATAACTGAGCTGCCTTTCTTCAGGACCAGCACCGTTGGTGCACACCACTCAGTTAGTTCCACCACTGGTGTGATGACACCCTCCTTTACCATTCAGTCAAGCTCCAATTTCGCTTTGTCACGTAAAGGCAAGAGAACTCTCAGAGGTGATATTACAGCGTATGGCTTGGCTTCAATCTTAAGTTGTATAAGGTACTCGGTTTTGAATTTATCCAGTCCTTCAAAGACCTTGAGATAAAGAGTTTCTCCTGCTGCATCTTTGTAGTTCTTGGACTCCTTATTTTCCAATTTTCGTGCTCCTCTGTGCACTTCATCTACTATCTTCATTTGCAGGATATTCAGCGCACGTATCACAGGCAGCCCTAGTAAAGGCACTTGTTTTCCAAGACTTCGTGCTGGACTGTGCCAAATGTGCAGTCGGTGTTCTTAGAACTTCAATGAGATTTCTGCCTGCTCCAAACAGCTTCCGTTCCATTGGTGACACTGGTAAACCCAACTGACGACACAGTGGTGTCTTAATGACAGATACATCTGCACCTGTATCAATTCTGAATGTAACTGGCATCCCACACACTTACAATTGCACTAACCATAGGTCTGAGCAAATATCTGGGCGATTTCTCCCATGTAATAGTGCTGGTCTGCATGTGCGTCATAGTCGTGTCTCTTGAGTCTTCTGCAGCTACTCTCTTAATTCATGGACGTCTCCATGGCCACAGCGGTGACCAAAATTACCTATATGTCCACACCAATAAAATTTAGCCCCGTTTGCCGAACACTTTGACCACTGGTGTGCCCGTGTATCCCCACATCTCGAGCATTTGTATACTCTCTCCTGTCTGTGGGTGATGTCTTGGTGGTCACTACCCCTTATTGCCTTGTCCCTTCTTCTATCTGCATTACCCCTCATTGCCATATCTCCTCTTCCATTCAGCTCACTTTTGCAGTGCTGGCCCATCTCCACTGCACCGGATTGGGCCCGTACGAGCTGCTGCTGTTGCCGCACTTGTTCAGCCAGTCGGGGATAAGTTTAATAGCACGATCCGTCATCAAATCTTGATCCATTTGCAGCATCCCTGAATGTTTATCATCTGCGACACTGATAACGAGTACCATTGTGATAAGTTATTCTTTAAGAGATCCTTCACTTCACACAACTCGGCCGAAGAGAAAACGTCATTAATAAAACATGTCAGCTGGTTCACTTTCTTGCTGTTCATGTTAAAAACCTTTGCCTGCTCGTAAATGACGTTCTTATGCACTTTAAAGAAATTGTCGAACTTTCCTTTCACTGTCAGGTACTTCCCAACATTCAACTGAGACAAAGCAAAGAACTGCAGTATTACTTCTGCTTCCGGCCCCATACAATACAATAACATATTGACCTGACTGTCCTCCGATTTTGGTGTGCAGTTCCAACGCCACCCTAAACCATTCAAATCTCAAACTATTTTGGCCAATCGGCCACCGACCGAAAGTCAAAGTTATCTGGTGGCACAACCTGAAATTGCACCGCCGCCGCCGCCATGACTACTTCCCCGAGTCGCAAAGGAGACAAGCTGAAGACTTCTTGCCTGTCGCAAACTGACAAGGCATTGATTACAGCTACCGAACACACTAACAACTGCAGAAAACTCACTCGTGAAACCAATCATCACTACATGAAACGAAAAACACCGCTGCCACCATTTTATGCAGTTAGGACACACACTTGTTTGGGTAGTTTATCCTTATTGCCATAATGTCCGTTTACCAACTGCCGTTTATCCCAAAGTATCCAACGTTGACAATCTAACATAGCATGATGTTTACTAACACTACACAGTCAATATCTTTAAAATGCTTCAAGAATTTATGCTTTTTTTTTGCAGTTATAAATACTACTTTCCTAAACATATTGACAGGTTAAAACAAATTTAGTAATTAAGGAAAACACTGATGTGACACACTCTTACTTGATCCCTGATTCTGCAGCCTCATATGAACCCCACTTCCACTACATTCTGCTTTGCAACAAATATGGTTTCCTAGGTGGTATGTCCAAGGTAAGCTAAAATGGTGAACACAAACTGTTGTTAGAGAAGGTACAGCAAGACTGTAGCAGAGTCTAAGTAAGGGAGAAGGAAATGACTGGACACTGAAAACTTAAACCTCCAAGGTAAAACAAAAAATATTAATCATCTATTAGTGAGATATACAAGTATTTACAATATGAACAAATAGTGACATACTAACATGGGTGGATGTATTAACTTATGTCTGCTGAAATTAGAAAATTGTAGGTAATAGACCAAATTTTATTTTTTTTCTAATATAATTTTCAAATACAGACCATTTATCAACAGTGGGGAGAAAAAAAGACAATATGTATATTGACAAAAATATAAAACAATATCTTACATTATAAAAATAAGTCCCCTTTGAATTTTCTATCACTTCAAAAAACAGGTATAAAACTGTTTTCCTAGAAACAATGTCAGTTGATGTAACCATGGAAAATTACAGCTGCACAGGGCTTGCCTCTGGTGATAAACAGACTGCGGACGACGACTCTGTCACAGCTTGATCCTTCAAGTATTTTTCTACCTGCAAATAAAAGATCATTTCTATGTAAATAAATACACAAACTATTACCTACTACTGGCAATTAATTAGAAAGTGGTAACACATACACACAAACACAGGTTATTCGAAAATGCACCAAAAATATTTTGAGATGATGAAATGTGTTAACAAAAAAAAATACAACTGTTAAGCTTTTGAGTCTACATGCCTTTGTATTTATGTCGGCTCTTGAAACGCATAAGTGGTCCTTTAATTTTATGAGTCATAAGCCAAATTTCTCTAACATTTTGGAATCATGAAAATTTTATTAACATTTTGCATCTTACACGTTTATTTATTCAACTTTAAACATTACCACAGTTCAGTAGCAACTGTCGCCATGACGTGCTGTACACTGTTGCCAGCAGAACTGCCAACATTACAGAACAATACAATATGCAACACTCCTCCCCACCAGTACAAGTGTCGTTTCTTACACACCAAAGCTTGTTTCTACATTACAAAAGAAATATTGTTCCATTTACCAGAAATCATAAACAAAATTTACAACAACCATGTACTCTTATACCTAGATGCAAGTAGCATTGACAGTTTTAGAGTTTAGACACATGATGCACAAACAATCAACACACTAAACATCTGCAATTACTTCTGGTACTCTTTTGCATCTGGGGCATCGTCTCTCATTTTCAAAACCCTTGAATTCATTCTTAAACAACAATGTTCCATCACTATCACCCCTATTTGAACTCTGTGCTGATGTTTCATCTTCATGTAGTTTCTCTGTTATTTCTGTTGCACCTCCATCACTGCTGCTGCTTATCTTTTCTTCTGTGTTCCTTTAGACACACTCCCCACGCTCTGCCATATCCTCAATCCTCCCACTTTTCCTCTTATTGTCTTTCACTTGCATTTGTAGAGCAGATCAGAACTGGTACACATGTCTGTGAACAGTAAGGCCATTTTCCCCATGGATTGTGTAAGTCAGTGGGCCTAGCTCATCCACAATGACACCGTCAACCCACTTATTTACCCCCTTTGCATACAATCTACAATGCACACGACCACCGACCTGAAACACAGTATTACAACCTTGAGACTGGGAAGCAATTGTGTCAGATTGACGAGACTCAACTGTTTCAGACAAAGATGAGGTACGCAGTGTCAATCGATTACATATGACTCTCCTGAACATAAGGGCAGTGGGTGACTCACCGGTAATTGTATGAGGGGTTATACGATAACCCAGAAGAAATTGTAGTAGGGCAACATCCAAAGGAACATGAGAGTGGACCAAGGCTTTTATTTTGTTTCTAAACGTTTTCACCATATTTTCTGCTTGACCATTTGTGGACAGATGGTATGGTGGGGAAAAAGTGTGCTAGATTCCATTGGTCCTACACAATACTTCAAACTTTTCTGATGAAAACAATGTTCCATTGTCTGAAACAAGTTGCTGGGGTGCCATTAAGATGCAAATTAGACTCTCAGTTGCTTTAAAACCCTCTTAGAAGTGATATGAGACAATTCAGAGACTTCAGGCCATTTTGAGAAGCTGTCAACAAGTGCCAAGAAGAACTTACTCATGAAGGGTCCTGCAATATCAATATGGACTCTTTGCCATGGTCGTCGTGGCCAAGTTCATGGCAAAAGAATAGACTTTACTGGCATGGGCTTGCCTTGCAAACATGAAACACAACGGGCAGCTATGTTCTCAAGGTCAGAATCAATCTTTAGCCACCACACATAAGACCTAGCCCCGAACAGATACGAGAAGAAGAACTGCTCAGACTGCTCTGCAGACTGAAGTGGAAGTCTTGACAATCCATCTGCATTACTATGGTCTTCTCCTTTGACATACTGCACTGTATAATCGAAGCCCTTGAGGAACACAGATCACCATTGCAACCTATTATCAGTCAGTTGTGGAATCCCACAATGTTCTCCCAAAATGTGGACAAGTGGTTGATGGTCTGTAATAAGAACAAACTTTCTACCATAAAGGTACTAGAAAAAATTTTTTTACACTAAATATTATAGACAATGCTTCCAGGTCAATTTGAGAAGTTTTTAGCTGACGAAAGTGTTCTTGAAGCAAATGCAATGGGCTTTTCAATTCCTTTTCAACTCCACCACGGTAAGTATGACTGATGATTGCACCTACTCCATGTGGTGAATCATCACATGCAAGTTTGACCCGTAACTCTGTGTGTGTGTGTGTGTGTGTGTGTGTGTGTGTGTGTGTGTGTGTGTGTGTGTGTGTGTGTGTGTGTGTGTGTGCGTGTGCGCAACGACTTGTGAGTAGGAAATTAACTTTTTAAAGTCAACAAAAGCATTCTCACAACCATCAGACCAAGGCCAAGGACAGTCTTTCTGCAGTAATTAATGTAGGGGTGCCAAGAGAGTGGAAAGGTTTGGCAAGAACTTTGCATAATAGTTAACTAATCCTAACCATGCCCTGAGTTGGGTGACATCACTAGGACTTTAAGCCTCAACAAATGCCTGCACTTTATCACTACTCATGTGTAACCCTTCCTTGTCCACAACATGCCCCAAGAATTTTACATAACTTTGGAAAAACTTACTTTTTGGCTGGTTGACCTTGAACCCATGAGTGTTAAGTCTCTGCAACAAGTTTTGGAGATTTTGTAAGTGCTTCTATTTTGTTGGGCCCATAACAAGTATGTCATCCTGGAAACATACTACACCATTAAGACCCTGCAGCACTTGCTCCATTGTCCTCTGTGTGTAATGGAACAGATATTTGTGTGTATTTATCGTACACAGTTCTTGTGATCTTTCATCCTATTGTAGTTGCTGGAACGCCTGAGAAAGATCCACTGTAGAAAATTCTGCACCTCCTTGTAACTTTGAAAACGGCTCCCCTATCCTGGGTAGTGAGTAGTGTTGCACTAAAATGTGTGGATTCACTGTTACTGAAAAATCCCCACAAATACGCACACTCCCATCCTCTTTTGCTACCGGCACAATAGGTGTAGCCCAGTCACTAAATTCCACAGGTTGTAGAATACCTAGTCGTTAAGAGTCTATCCAACTCTACATCTACCTTGCTGGTCAAGGCAAAAGCCAAAGCTCTTTGGGGTAAAAAAAACTGGTACAACACGTCCTCCAGTGAAGGTACCTAAACCACCATCAAACATAGCAGGAAATGTCTTTTCATCAGGTGTGACACTATAGTGGGGTCTTTCTCAGTATATGGGGCACTTTCAATTTGACATTATTTACACATGGTCTTGGGAGGTTAAGTTTAACGTACCAATCCCGACCCAATAATGGGGGTTCTCCATTACGTATCACAAACAGACTTAAGTCCTTCTGAACTTGGCCTTTCACAGTAACTGGCACCCTGATGACCCCACATGGCCTTATCTTAAAATTTGTGTAAGATTTGAGGCGAACTTTTGTTGTTTCTAAAGGATAGTCCAAGAACTTGTTTTCATACGTGCCCTCTGATATGGCTGATATAGCAGCTCCTGTGTCTATTTCCATATCCAACTTCATGTTACCTATGGTCACTGGTAGCATCCAGGGCTTGTGATGCTGTTCTAACAGTTCGTAGAGGGGTAGGAAGTCTTCACCCTCTGTGGAGGGCAGCTTGCCTTCTGGGCAGTCTTCTTGCATGACATAATTTTGAAAATTAGATACACCTTTACTTGCTACACTGTTGTTAGGAAACATCCTATTTAAATGCCCGACATGATTACAACTATGACATTTATGCCTACGAAAATTGCAGTTCGACCCTGTATGCCCCCTATTGCCATAGCAAGTGCATCCTTCTACAACTGTCCCTAAGGGTTGAGTTCTTTGAAAGGCTCTTCTAGCATTATTTTGGGGTGGGGTCTATATGTGTGAACCTCTTCAGACTTACTCACGTGTGACTGTGCCCTTACAATATGAATTTATTGTTTCACATCCTTCAGGACATCTGGTTCAAGTGTTGCTCTATTTACATTGCCAACAGCCGACTCGATCGAGGTCGCTATACTTACAGCCTTCTCAAAACTCAGGTCGTCTGCTTCTAAGAAAAATCTCTTGGTAATGTTTTTGTCTTTGAGGCCTACAACAAACTGGTCTGTTAAAGCACTGTCTAAAAATGTACCGAAGTTGCAAATATGTGTTCACTTACGTAACCCTATTTTAAAATCGGACACACATTCACTTTCCTGCTGCATTCTCTTGTGAAAGGAATGGCGTTCTGCAATCACTGAGGGTTTGGGATCCCAGTGGTTTGTTAGCAACGTCATTAATTCTTTGTAACTTCTGTCTTGCGGCATCTTGGGCTCACATAAATTCCGAAGAACTTCATAGGTTCCTTTTCCGATCGCCAAAATTAAAATGGCACGTCTCTTTGTCTGATCGTCTTCTTTGTCGCCGACGCCATTTGCTATGAACAGTTCTTCTAATCTTTCTATATAGGACTCCCACGAATCCTCTTCAGGAATGGAATTCTCGGCCTTGAAACCAGCCATCATTTGCTATTCAGAACCACTAATTAATAAACAAATCCCATCCTCGTCACCAATTTTGTATCTTATACATTTATTTATTAAACTTTAAACTTTACCACAGCAGCAACTGTCACCATGACATGCTGTACACTGTTGCCAGCAGAACTGCCAACATTATAGAACAATGCAATAGACAACAATATGCAATGTATAAAAACCATTAAAAGCGAAACTATCACCACAAAAAAAATGCTTTTAAAGATATTTTGTTACAATTTTGTATTCAGATGCACTACAGCGGTTGTTTATTTTGCTCACCCCATTAAGGCTACTCATATTCATTCAAATTTGCTTCATTTTACTGAATGTATCTACAGCATTTTCCACATTTCTTTGTGGATTTTGGCCAAAGCTAGTCAATTGAGTCTGACTTGCCCCATTATCAGTGGCAGATCTAGAAGCTGAGAAAAAATGGAGGGGGGCTTACATTCATGAACACAAAAGGTGACACACCTCTGAGACCTCTAAGGTCGATGGGTCATAAAACAGTAAACGTGACTTAGCACTTCAAAACCATACAACCAAAATGAACAAGGCCAAGCAACAATCACAGTGTAAATTAACAAACAAAGAGATTTTGAAATATTGAATAGAAAAACACAATAAGATTGATTTTATATTATAAAATTCATAACACAAGGAAAACATTAATGTTACTGTTCAGTATTATTTACCTTTAAACATTAATTCCATCCAGTGCAAGTTCTGATCAAAAGGAGGGGGCTTAGATCTGCCACTGACGATAGGTGAAAAATGAATGCTAAAAAGAACAGAATGGAAGAAGGAAAAACGATATACAAAGTTGCATGAAACTGGATAAAAATAAAGAGATACAGAAAGTTCAAATACAATTTTTTAAGTCATTAAGAAGTAAACTAGCATTTAACGAATGGCTGATTGGAAGAGACATACAGTATAATGAAGAGAATTGTAAGTTGTTTGATAGAAACCTGAGATAGGACACTACTATATTACTACGAGACAGTAGCTGCGAGATGGAAAGAGTACCTTGAACTGAATAGGAAAAATAAAGACATAATAATAGATCTTGAGCCCAAAACTTATAGCTGATCTGGAAGAGGTCGGCGAAGACATCATGAACGATGATTTCCACGTGTTCAGGCAAAACTGAAGGATGGAAAAGCACCAAGAGTCGACAACCGAACATAAAATTATGTGCTATATATATGGCAATTGTATCATCCCAAGTGATTTTGAGAAATTTGTCACTATTCCACTACCAAAGAAGGCCTCTGCCAGGAATGTCAGCAATATAAAACTCTTAACCCAGTCTCTCAGATGTCCAAGATCATCCCGTTTGCGGGACTGCAAACAGATGCAGAGGCTGGGCTACTTGGAGTGGCAGCCCAAGAGGGACCCACTGGTGAATAGTCTTCATCACAAGTTTATGACAGATTATCTATCATTGAGGCATATGGAGGAGGCGCCTGATGTAAATACCAACTTGGCATATTGTATTCCACACCACTATGTCATGAAGCCAGACAGCATAACAAATAATCTGCGAGTGGTTTCTGACGCTTCAGCCAAGATATATTCAGGTCAGTCATTGAATGATCTGTTATTGTCAGGACAAAAGCTCAAGTTAGACATCAGTGAGTTGATAATTCACTTTCGGCTGCATAGAGCTATATTAACAACAGATGTACAGCAAATGTACAGGCAAATCCTGGTGGAGCCAAGTCATCAAGATTAACAACAGATACTCTAGTGTTTTGATTTGATTCATCATCTATCATTAAGGAGTACAAGTTGAAAACAGTCACCTACAGAGTTTCATCATCTCCATGTCTCGCTCTTCGCACCCTTCGTCAATTGTGCTTCAACAGGAGTTGGTGGACATGCTGCAATTGGGTGGGTTCTGTTTGAAAAAACATCCTGGCAATAGTCCAGATTTTCTCTACAGCAATCACAATCAACACAAAACACTAAGCATTTTTTCAACAATGCTGATGGAACCACTCCACTGAAGGTCCTTGGATTACATTGGATGCCAACTAGTGACACTTTCTCATATGAGGTACGACGACTTGGTGGAACCTTTGTTCAAATGGGGAATATTGTCGGATGTAGTAAATATCTTCGATCCCCTAAGGTGGTTGTCGCCCTTGGTGCTGATGGAGAAAAATATCATTCAGAAGCAGTGGCTAGAAAGCGTAGGGTGAGATGATGGGCTACCAATTTATCTGAAGGCAACTTGGACCCCATGGAGGAAAGAAATTTAATGCATGGAGAAGATTATCAATCCTCAAGGACTCTTGGAGAGTACACCAGATTGCAAGGTGGAACTGCATGGATTTTCAGACAGTTCTGAAAAGGAATACGCTGATGTAGTATACCTTTAAGCGATCCTTGTGGTCGGTCCAATCATAGTTCACTTTATCATGGCAAGGTCCAAGGTAGTCCCAACAAAACGAGTCACCTTACTCTGACTAGAACTTTCTGGAGCATTGCTGCTGGCGAGAACCATTTGTTATGTGCTGACTGTATATGATACTAGATTGCATATTAGAGACGTGTTAGCTTGGACGACTCAACAGTGACGTTAGCATGGATACAATCATCATCTCGCCACTGGAAAACATTTGTTGCCAACAAGGTAGGGGAAATTTAGACAAACACACCTCCGGAGTGGTGGCATCAAGTTCGGTAAGAGGTCAACCCTGCTGATTGCACGTTTTGTGATGTGATGCCATCAGAACTGGTCAACCACCCACTCTGGTGGACAGGGCCTCCAGAAATCCAACATTCACCGTAAGAACATGGTGTTACTACACGCCATGATAAGTGCCTGTCTGTGAAGCAAAGAGAGTTCCGATCTCAATTCAATGCTTGGGAGTGTTGATCACATAGACTTAACATTACTGGATTGGTTCTCCTCATTGCATAAGATCAAAGGATCACAGTCTACTGCTTACGTTTCATGAGATTACTGAAATTAGACAAAAGGATAAAGGGATCCCTTATGGTGTCAGAATTGCAGGCAGCAATTCTCTTTGGGTGAAGAAGACACAAGCAGTGGAATTTAGATCCAAGTTTCATGCTATCAGGAAGGGTGAGTGCTCGCCCTCATTGAAGAGTTTAAGCACCTCTGCTGAGGAAAATGGTCTCCCGAGGATGAGTGGAAGACTTCAGGCCTCATTGCTGCCGTACAATAATAAACATCCCATGCTGCTTTAAAAAAGATGTGTCATTTGGCGGAACTGATTATCAATCAGCTACACCAAGACATGCTTCATCCAGGTCCTCAACATTTGCTATCTGTAATGCAGCAAGAATTTGGGAGGTCAATGGTAGAGATGCAGTAAGAAGCAGATTACTTAAACATGTAACTTGTTTTCATTGTTGCTTAAAGCCAGCTACATCTGGATGCCTGGTATACCCACGAAGCAAATCACCCAAGCAAAACCATTCTTGAAAACAGGAGTAGACTACGCAGGACTACTCACCATCACAATGTCGAAGAGTCGGAAACCACGGACATTCCGAGTTCATCTGTACTTGTTTGTTTGCTTCTCCACAAATGCCCTTCATCACGAGCTGGTGTCCGAGCTGTCTACAGAGGCATTCATGGCTATAATGAATAGATTTGTTGCAGGGTGTAGCTGCTGCCTAGAGATATTTAGTGACTGTGGAATAAATTTTGTGGGCGATAGCAGGAAAATCTAAGAGCGCCAAGATTTCTTGTCACATACTACGAACCACGCTGCACTTCAACAGTCGTAACGGGACCAGAAAATTGAGTGGCACTTCGATCTGCCAGCAGCAGCTCATTTTGGAGGTCTGTGGGAAGCAAATGTTAAATCTGTAAACGTGCACTTGCGAAAGACAGTTGGGACCCAAATTCTCACATATGAAGAATTTTATACTACACTCACACATATTGAAGCAATGCCCAATTCTCGTCCATTGTCAGCTCTCTCCACATACCCAATGACCTCAAACCTTTGACACCAAGTCAATTTCTCACTTTAGGACCATTGCAAGCAGTTCCTTGTGATAATTTCACTGCTGTGCCTCTGGGACAGCTGTCAAGATGGAATCTCCTGCAGAGAATTCACCAAGACTTCTGGCACCAGTGGCATCAGAACAATTTACAATACACGTACAAGAAATATTATGGGTTAGATTTCATAACTTACCACTTTTCTTATGTGAGAGACGGCCTTTTCTGAGGTTCCTTTAACGTTTTCAAGTTTGTATGGTGGAGTGATTACGACTGAATTCCACACAACAATGTCAGCTCCTTGCCATGTAATATCAGTTATTCTGTAACAAAAGTGAATTTAATATTGCAAGCTGAGGTTTTTATAAAATTCCACACATGTAAACTCTGTAATAAAAATATAGCTTAAACATACCAATAACTTCAACAGCAGCGCAATGAAAGCCATGGGAAGATTTTACTGTTTATTAAACACTATTACTTATACTAATACAGTAGATCACAAAAAATATTTGTAATGTTCTTGGCATGGGGGCCTACAGTTGTTTGTTACTAAAATAAGTTTGCAATAAATTACATGTAACATACTATCCAACTGTGAAAATGTGTTAAAAATGAGTGAAAAAAATTGGGAAATTATGACCTTCAAGATTTCAGGTCTTCCTTTTAACTAAACGTAACTAGTTCAGTAGTTATGTAAGTTCTGGTTAAAATGGCACAGTAAATATTTCTAAACTAAAAGGTTCATAAGGGATGAACATCTTAATTTTATTTGAAATAACACAATATTGCTGTTACAAATTACCTTCTTTAACTATAATTCACACTTATTACCCTAAACGAACACCTTGGTTGTCTCTACCTATATATACAGGTTAACTATTTACAAAAACAAATGTCCCTGAAAGAAAAATATGTCTACCACTACTGCAGCCTTAATATTTACTATCCAGAGTCCACACACTGCCTTAGTTCATAGTTTCAAGATTATGATAAAATTTTCAAGGACTGGTGACTAGGATGCACCAAGACATCAAGAGCTGATGTTTATATCACTGTGGCTAATATACCTCATTAGCCTCAGCAACATGTTTAAGGTGGAACTGTTTACATTACTGAATTAAATGACTCATATAAACAGTAACCTTCCAATCATA
This sequence comes from Medauroidea extradentata, assembly GCA_003012365.1. Taxonomy (NCBI): domain Eukaryota; kingdom Metazoa; phylum Arthropoda; class Insecta; order Phasmatodea; family Phasmatidae; genus Medauroidea; species Medauroidea extradentata. The sequence goes on from PNEQ01079086.1 coordinate 38,530, forward strand.
TAAATAATACTTTACTGCTAAAGTTTGCTTCCTTCAGTAAATTAGAATAAACTTGTAAAGATCATTGAAATAATGGTGAGAATTAAGTATGAACTTGATATGATTATAACATATGTCAAAGTAACGCTGGTATCTACAACCGCATTACCAGCAGTTGCCAGATGTGAATAGGTTAAGAGTGTTTAATGCAGTCTCTCATCTTTTACCAAACATTGAAACACGTAAGCACATAAAGCTGCAAATATTTATTTTTGTACAAGCAAAGTAATAACAGAACATATGCTTCAATAAATTTTAATGAATATCCTGAACCAAAGAGCTAAGTTTCTTAGATGTAAATATTGTAGAAAATTAAAACCAATCTATTTTTATATCATTGCAAGTTCTTTGTATTGAGTAACATTTCTTTTCAGTTTGAAGAACAGTTGTCAATAAAATTTGTAAGGTTGAAAAGAACTAATACAAGTTTGTAATTTATGAAAATCTAAAACAGTAAATATTTCATGTTTATAACTATTGTTGAAGTCTTGCACAATTTTAAGTCAAAAGTAATTCTTAAAAAGCCACAACTAGTCGTTTAATCCTGTAGCAAGGGAGATCCATAAATTACTGCACTCATGCAACAATCATGTTTAGGTTCTGACTGAACGTCACAGCAGTTATTAAGGTTCAGGGCCTTCTACTGTTAGTGTTACACTTACATAAAGCTAACAACACACCTATGAACGTGAGTAGACAAAGACCTCGGAAACTCCCTTACCAGATTTTCTGTCAACACAATCCTGTTCTCTAAATTATCCTTCTGTATTGAAGATGGTTTCAACCATATCCAAATTCCCACTGCCAGAAAACACTGCAAAAGACAATCTCCAGAAAAATTTTAAACAAAAAATTCTCATTTGGCAATGTTAAACAAAAATTTCAACTTAGTCCATTCGTACACAGAGAGATGAGGATATCTCTTACCATAAAATGGAAAGAGATGTAAGGATGGCATGAGCAGGCTGTAGCAAACCAGTCCGCCTGAACGCTCCATTATTAGAGACACCGAAAAATCGCGAAAATTTTTTAAATAGTCTCCAATAAACTGGATTATATTAACCGTGACACGTGCAAACAGTTTTGGGACAAATCACACACTCTGTGTATCTAAGCTGTGCAGTTATAACTGGGCCTGTTGTAGAGAGAAAAAATGCTACAAATAAACGATAGTCAATATTGATACAAAACATTCAGTGTTATATACATCATGTAGGAGTCTAGCAAACAGTCAACTATTCCCGCGATTTTCCAGTGTCTCTATCCATCATCATATGTTATTTACTAACCAGGCAAGTACAGCCAAGGATTTACAAAAATTTAACATAAAGTGAATACAATTCAACAGCAAAACTCAATTCCCTCTCACCCAAAATAGCTCAAATTTAACAAATGTTATAGCACATAACGCAATTTTAAGGCATGTGATGTCATCAAAATGGTCTGTCTGCTCCATATCAACTGCCCAGGTTACTTCGCCAATACGATTCCTCAGGACGTCTGGACCAGAATACATTTCAATTTCCATATAAGTTATGCAACAATAGTTTTGGCAACAAGTTTAACCTCTTTATACATTATCCTGAGATATCTTAGGTTGTAAATCAGTTTAAAAAATAAACAAAAAATTAATAAAAATTAAATTAAAATTTAATTTTTATATGACTTTTTGTTGCCCATAAACATGTATTTATAGTTTAATGTGTTTAAAAGCCTTGAATATTTTTTGCGCACATTGTAAAGAAACCAGGTGCTGAACATGTTATGGTGGCAGTGTTGACCTTAATAAATTAAGTGGCTCATCGATGACATAGCCTTCAAATCATAGCTACAATGTTAATAATGTTCATCTTCCTCTTTAAAATAGAATAACCTTGTAACGTTCATTGGAATTATAAGAAGAATTATATAGTACCAACTAAGCTAAAGCTATTGCCCTCCACTTGCACTTGTTAAATAGATTATGTACCATTAACATAATATTTGAGCAACTTCAATTGCTTCATTAAATTTACATACCAGCAAGCCACATCGCAGTATGGCCTCCCAATAACCGGATGACTTTCCAACCTATAACAAGCATCAGCAACTCTCCATGCTAAAATTTGCCTATACTGCTACTGAAAATTATGGAACCACTACTCACTGGACCAGCACTTTCATAAAATTTTTTGGTAATTTACTTTCTATTGTGAAAACATTATAAACAGCACCAGCTGATAACTTGTGAGCTTAAATGTTTACAGTATTTTTACTTATGTTCCTGTAGAAGAGAAACTCATAATCATAAAGACAAAGTTTGAAAATACACGTAACTGAACGAAAGAAATGTAATATCTACTTCATCTAACATGGACCTCATTACCTACTCAGTATTTCAATATGACGTAATTTTCAACTAAAAAATTTATTCTTCAAACTAACTGCTGGTATGGCAACGGGTACCTCACTTTCCCCTTTCATGGCCAACATTTTTACAGAGAGTTTTGAGCAAGAGACACTGAACAAAACTGACACGTTATCTATAAAGTCTGGCTGTATTATATGGACAGCAAACTTCTGATCTGGAAATGCAGAAATGACGAACAACAAATTTGCTAATTTTTTATACTGACTCAAGCCCTCAATACAATTCATATATGACGTACAAACCAATATGAGCCTTCAAATTTTAGATGTTTACATATCAAATAAATACCAGAAAATTACCACAAAATTATACACGAAACATTCTAACACTTGACAATTCCTCAACTTTGGTTGCAACTATCGACAAGCACAAAAACTGGATGTTCCACATTGTAACCCTCAGATTTGAAAATCTATGCTGAGAAGTCATCTAAAAAATTAAATTTTAAAAATGGCTATCATGTAAATACCATAAAAAGGATATTTAAAAAATCCACATCTTTAATAAATTCCCATATGACCAAAAAGCTACATGGACTTTCAGAAAAAATAAAACAACTGAGTAACATACTAACTGCTACCAAAACAAAATGTAAGTACATTAAAAACATTATTATAAAAGAGAATCCAGCCAATGACTAACTACAATTCGAGTGATGTGATTGTCAGATGTCTTGCGAGTGTGGAAATACATACACAGTAAAAAATTGGCTATCCACTTCCACATAAATAAAAAAGCATAAACACAAAACTAAGAAGGGCAGAATTCAAAAATTCAGACTGGCCAAACACGTTTCAAAAAGCAGCTACAAAATATTATGGGAAAATACCACTGCACTCAATCTAGAAACACAACTGGTTTAACAGTAAACAACAAAATCAGCATTTACTGCAAGTAATAAAACAGTTTTCAGTCCACAAAGCACAGACTGAAAAAAAAAAACCTTTTGCTTCGAAAACATAACAATTATACTGTTAAGTCCTTGGTTTACGCCACTTCGGAATAACATTGTTCTAGATTATGTACAAGTGATACAAGCTGTCGCCGTCCGGAGAAAGCGGAAGTGATTGGTGACAATATTCTGCAGGTATACGACGGGCGAGTACAGTTTTGTAGGTGGATTGTTCCTCAGGGCGCCACCTGGCTATTACCCGGCCAGGGCGGGACTCTTACTCAGGGCCGTGCTCGGCTCGGCTGGCAACACTTCACTTTCTCGGCGAACTACAAATCCGTTAACGGAATTGGTCAGGGTGTTAGGGAGGGCTCTAAAAAGACTGCTGGGTAGCACTTCTGAGCGGCCGCCCACTGTCCACACCCTAGGACCATACTATGGTCAGTCCCTACACCATGTACAGGAGAACTGGGTCGTAAATCTACTTTATTGCACACACCGATCGCGTACACACTATGCCCGTAACCCTGTGGTCACGCACTCTAGAGTTATGCTGCCGAGTGAAGCTGAGGCTTGGCAGGCACAACAAGTGGTGAGATACAGTACGTGTAAACCTTTAAAGTTACTCCAGCGACCCGGTGTAACAGGGCGAAGCGAAACACAAACAAAATCGGAAACACAAACTACTCCACACCAGCTGAACTAATAACGCAACTTTTTCTCTTCCTCCTCGCGTCCTACCTCTTCCTTTGTTCAAGCTCAACTCCTAGACAAAAGGCGGCAATCGGGACCAGCAGACACCAAGCAAGGTACCTTTATTAACACTCAACCAATTAACACCCGGTACGATGACAAAGTAAAGTCGACACCAATTCAGAATAATGTTGTTTACCACCCACATATTTATGGTTTTAAATACAAACGCCAATCCTAATTTATATGCAGTTTAACCAATGTGCCATACATGGATTGTTATGGTTTAACCTGTTTCACATGCTCGTCTTCCCACGTAATAGCTCAGCTCTCATAGAACTTACTTTAATTTTAATCTTTTTGAAGTTGGTCACTTAGCCAAAGCAAGGTCATTAGAGAGGCTGTTACATAAGGACAGGAAAATGGAGAGAAATCAGCCAAAGGTGTTAGGGAACTATCACAGCAATCGCCTGGAGCAATTTTTATAAACCCTGGAAAACTGAAATTTGGATGGCTGAAGCCGGGAATTGAAACTGGTTCCTCCCAATTGTGAATCCAATGTGTAACCACAGCACACCTTGCTTGGTCCCATGCATATATTTCATCCCTTACAGATAACTAGCAACCATTGAGTCTTTCGTTACTGTGATAAGTTTCTGGCAGGATTTTAAAGGTTTTGCAGTTCCTTATGATTTTTTCAATAATATGGCTTCAAAACTGTTGAATTATTTTTAAAGTTACAAATATGACATATAGGTGTAATTATCTGACATAGAAAATATTTCTTCCATGTGGATCAGAACACAGAACCAGCATAATAATCCTTTATAAAAGCACTTCTTAAAAAAGCAGTAATTTACAATTTTATCCCAAATTCTAAAATCGTAGCCTGTTAGAGTAACCTTTCCATTTAGCCAACTACTCCACTCATACATCAGTAACCTGCATTTTTTTCCTTTGGAAATTGTGGGTTTAAGGCATGAGAACATTACATACACTACATGTAACCATTCAGTATTATCTCACCCAGTAATGTATCATTTGGTCATGAACGGTCAACAACAGTAACTTATTAATGCTTAAAAAAAACCTAAAACCCGTTTAAATATTGAAGAATAACTTGAAACATGTGACACTTCGTCCATCCACAGCATCCCTGCCGACCAATTTCTCTCTTCTGCGTTCTCTCTCACACACCAAAACCCCGCCGCTGCTTTTTCAGTCCTTGTTGTTTGGCCAATGAGAGAGAGGCATCTCTAGAACAGCTCCGCCTATCGAAGACAGTAGTCGTCCACCATTGCCGCTTTTATTTCTACATAAATAATTACAATAGTTAATTTAGAATTGACAGTCATTTTCTACTCTTTCAGAGGATGAACAGCTAGAATTAATTATGCTAAAAACAATAACAATTTTTTTTACTATGTGAGGCTTACTTCAATAGCCTAGCTCTTCCCACTCCCTCCGCTAGTCAGGCGAGTCCAATTCTATATAATTTGTTATAGCCTAAGCCTTACTTTTCAAGTATAAAAAATGTCTATTTAAGCCTACCATCTATTCTTCCATCACTCCTGAGAGTTTTTTTACTTTGTTTCTTTTTCACCATGTAGAAATAAGCAAGTGTCCTCTATTGCCGTTCTTCTTAAAGTGTGATTTATTGCCACCCATTGTAGCGTTTTCTTCCGATTTCGGAACAGTGATCTTCTGTTATGTAAACAATGACGATCTCCAACTAGGGCCCTGTAAAGACTAAGTATACTTACCCGCCATTTTTTTTCAGTCCGCAGCTAGCCCACGTGAATACACTCTTCGAGCACGCAAGAAACGCACAAACTAAACTCAGCTATTAAAAACCATTCATTCAAAATATTTTTATTTTTTTACAATAAAATAATAGAATATCCTACCAATGATGGTACCCTGTTAATATTCCTTTCCTTAGTAATTTAATTGTTTACAAATTATTTAAACGATTTCCTGGCACCGCCCACAGGAAAATGCAGGACAAAATGAATGAGACCAATTTTTTTGCTATTGGAGATAGATACGGGTACCAGTGGACGAAAGAAAAAGAAAAATCTAAATTTAATTGTTATGCCCCACTCAAAGAGTTCCGCAACACGCAGTCATTTTTGCGGCAGGTAGAACACAGAAAATGTTCACTATCTAGGATAATATAGTTTTGCTTTCATAAAATAACTTTGAATTACATATTATGTTGTACTGAAATAAAGAACAAGTAAAATTATTGCATGGTGACAGGTAGATTGATTAAGGATTGCCCATGTTTCAAGGACTCATAAAACCGGGGGGGGGGGGGGAAGTAATCTCTCCTCTCCACCGGCACACATATATTTTTGCGTTCCTGTTGTGAAATGATTAAGTAAACAATTTAAGATTAACAGAAGACCTACAACTGAGTATATCTGAACAAACCTAACTGCGACTTGATGAATCTGATTTTTCAATACAAAGTATTTTATAAAAAGAACAGATAATTCTTACTGCATTCTGATGTATATTTTGTTAAATAAAATTTTTGTACAAGTATTTGTTACAATTAGCTGTAATTTAAAACAAAAATTCACTTTTTTTACTGTCAAGTCTTACACTGTAGCAGAATTTTATAGATTTGCCCAGAAAAGATGCATGTTACATGGCACTTCATTGTCAAAATTAAGGACAGATATAAATTTTGTATTTTTCAAAATGTATAATATTCCTGTTTAAAGTCTTGCAGGTAACAAGAAAACACGTTACCTTTTTCAACATAAATTTCGCATACCTTTCAGTCAATTGTACTATCAGTATATAAAATTATCACTGAGAAAAATCTATAAAATCAAATCAAAACGATAGATTTAGAAGAAAATATATTATAAACTTGTGTTTTTTACACATGGTATTTTGAAACATAATATTTAGGACATGTTAATATTCAACACTGCACAATTAGATTATTTGACTATTATGAGTGTATATGTAAAAAATATCACTAAGAATCTGTGTACATTTTGTCACTAGTACTCAATATGATGTAAAAAGAAATTTTGAGAAACGTTGTCAATGAATTTAGATTTTAATGTAATGTGTAGTACATAAAATTATTAAAAAATGCATTTCATAGAAGAAAAAAGTTATTCGTTAATCTAGTTCTCCATATTATGCATGAGAAATTTTGTGGTAACCTTGCTTACGTCCTAATTTCTAAAAGCAATAACATTTCCCACATGTAGATAGATGACGTTTCTTCCGTGATAAAAGAAAAAATAGCATTTACAGTATAAAACTATTTTAGGCGACAGTAGGCATGCAAAGAACAAATTTTTCAACTGTATGAGTTTCTATAAGTCTCATGAAATTATTATAAATGCCAGACATTTTGTGATTTTAATTGGCCTGTAATTTGTAAATAAACTTACATAAATTTTGTGATGTGGCTCACCGGATTTCATACTGTAGAACAAAATGTTTTGTTATCACTACTATTGCATATATTAAACACAAAATCACAGAAAATAAAAAAGATATATATTCTGAGTAACATAAGAAGTATCCTATACCTGTTTTACCGTTTTGAACATCGTGACATGTTGTACTGTTGTAAATGTCCCACTGTTGTAATCTTTGAAGTTTATACCTGTACAAAATACTGATGCCTTGTCCATTAAGAAATTTAATATGAAGGCATAGTGTAACAAACAGTGCCATTGTTTGTAGTGTCATTTCAAACATATTTTCAGGACACTTAATTTAATGTAGTGCATTTTTATTAACCTTGTTGCAAGTATGTAAATAATCAAGTAAAAAATAGTAAATGTTTGGTTACGACCTCAGCTTACCAAATTTTCCACAAATAAAAGAAACATGTGTATTTTATTTCAGTGGTAAATACACTGAAACCTGTGTGAAAATGCAATATTTTTGTTTGTTATAATTACTTTTATTGTTAAAGTTGCAGAACAAATAGAAACTGAACAATTCATGAGACCTTTTAAAGTTTAGGTCATCAGAACATAATAGTCGATACACTAAACCTGAGTGATTCTCCTATAACATACTTTAAGTAATCAATCTGTCAGCAAAAGCACACAAATTGTACATGTATGTTCTTAGTTAAAGATTTTATGTTTACACAAAATTCAAAAGAATTTGTAACAAATGTATAATTATTAATGTTATCAAGCGAGGGTGATCTAGACTGTGCGCGTCTGAAATATTCTCAGTCTCCTAACTGCCGCCAAAATAACTGCAAGTTGAGTGAAGCGTAAAAATTAAATCTAGTGGGGCATAAAAATTAAATTTAGAGTTTTCCTTTCCTTTTGTACGCTGGTATCCCCATCTATCTCCAATAACAAAAAAATTGGTCACTTACTTTATTTTACCCTGCATTTTATAATGGAAAGAGCACAAGATACTGTTAAGTATTTTTTACATAATAGAAAAAGTCTTTCACATTTCCCTGATTCTACCAAATTATTTTGGCCCTAAATGCCGCCAGGCAATACAATAGCTCTGTGTACATTGTAATTTTCTAATTATTCAGCATAAAAATTACATATTTTCAAACACCTCAAACACTAAAAACGCATTCTTATTGGCTAACACACTTATAATGTAATCTTACTTATTTTTAGTAGCTGCCGTCCACCAAGCACTACTGGGTGTATTGGAATATTTCACAGACTTAAAAAAAAAACTGAAAAAATGTAACAAAACCAGTTAGGTAAAAATTAGCTCGGAAAATTAGCCCATTGTTAAGGGATGCATGGTTGCAGATTTGGTAGTAAACAACGTAGATTTCACTGGTGTTAATTTTAGAGGAGTGAAGGCAGCGAGCCAGCACGTTATTAATTACCCTCACACATTGCGATGCTTAAGTTATGGGTCTGAGTTTGTCAATTTAATTTTAATTCCACAGTGATAATAACTTACTATGAATTCATTTTAATCTTTCAGATCCAGTAAAGAATCATAAATTTATCTTTAAAAAGTCAGCCGAATGAAGTTCACAGGTACTATCGAAAGTCCTGGTGGCGTGAGTCCGGAAAATAATACAGCAGATAATTTTTTTTATTACAAGTAAATTTTTTTTCTCAGTAATTTTTACGTTTCTTGAGAACAACATTGAGAGCTGTGCTGCCATCGCGGGGCGAGTTTCACTAGGCCTAGGCCACCCTTAAATTATTGGCCAATCGCGGGTGCCTGTAACTCACCAATTGGCTCACGATGTCACAGTCAGTAGAACAGCCAAAAACACTATAGCTGCAGAGATTTCATCTCAAACTGCAAGTTATTGACTGCAACTTTTAACTTAAACTAACATATTTATTTTGCGCTCGCTATGACACATTGTACACAATACATAGTAATAACAATTGTTACATACATAAACTGAATTTTTGTCGTTAATATCAGACTATTAGGTTTCTTCTCGAAACTTAAACCATGCAGCTATAGCCAAGATTTTATTCTGAGTAAATTTCATTTTATCGATGCGCAAACGAACTACTATCAACATCCTACTCATCTGAGTTCAAGCCATACTAGATTTTACCGCATAAACTACTTTATTTAAAACAATTTCACGACTTGAATGCATGTTGCTGTAGTTTGTGTGGTATATACATTTTAAAATGTACAGTATTGTGACATCACAGGGACGTCAACATGGTATTTACTATGCAAAACAGACTGCTCTTAAGTTTTTCCCAAGTTATACAGATAAAAAGAAAAAAATAAAGTAGCATTCTTTATTAAATTAATCGTACTTTTAAATGAAAATATGATAAAAAATAGGAATTTTCCTTACTAAACAATTTACATAAGGAAAATAAACAGGTTCCATCATTGGCAGGACAATCTACAAAAACACTAACATTTTTTGACGTGAGTGGTTTTTGATTAATGACGAGATTATTAATTGAACACTTCATGCTCGAAACATATATTCGCTGCCTGGCTGTGCGGACCAACCAAAAATTACATATGAGCATACCCAGTCTTTATCAGTGCTTTGGCTCCAACACGTGCGACACTGGCTATGTGATACTGTAATGAATACCTGCGTGCAGAGATTAAGCTATCTGTGGGCAGAAGCCTGAACTAAATTGTCTCTAACCTGCGCAAAATTCTTCTTGAAAGGCGTGTTATGAGACTCACAGTGGAAGAGATTTTCCATCTGTGGTTGCCATTGCATGCATCCTTCAGTTTGCAAACTCATCTATATAAATGTGTTTTAGATTGACATTTTTTGTTCTTCGCTTCCTGTGAAAATTTTTTAGTGTTCGTTTACTAAACTTCGTCATTTTCATCATTCATACAATATCCAATCTTACCCAATAGGTATATTAATACTACCCAAATTTCTATATGCGTATCAGTTTGCGCAAGATATCCTGCACCGTGAATGTTGATTTTGAGGCTTGGAGCCACATGTCCCATGCCCTCTTAATGACACATGTATATAATGTTTGTTATTGTTGAAAGTTTCCGTTGTTAAATGTAATGAAAATCATTGTGGTTATAAAGCTGATATAGTTTTCAGTAAAACTCATTTCCCATGTTTTCAGTTCACCATTCATTGATGAGTAGCATCACCATATATGCCTTAGCATGTGTGTACGTGTTGTAGTAGTGTTAGGCAGTAAGTCATGGGCATCTGACCAAACTCAATTCACAGTTTCTATTTAGATAGTGGTTTTCAAGAACCTGACCCAGACATTAAATGAAAACTTGCAGCATATCAAAATAAATGTGAAACAATCACTGCAGATGAAATTTAGCCAGTTTAAGACGTGCCTGGATTTATTTACTTGGACATACTCCATTGCGAAATAAATTACTGTTAAAAGAAAACTAAAAAAAATACAAGTAAACATAAATAAGCAGAGTATGCTTTAGTCCTCAGAGAAATATGCATACCGGGTCCATACCGGGCATTGATATGATCTTTGAAAGAACTGTGCAATGGGAGTGCATGACTGGAGGGGGCTCCACTACCACTGACTACAATACGAGAAGAGATCTGGTCTCTACACAAAACCTGGGTTTTTGCAGAACTGCAAAAATTTGGTTTGCCTGAATACGAGAACCTATATCAGCACCCAAAATGTAGTGACAAGTTAATTAACATACGGAATCCTTCTGTGCTCTTCTGTGTTGTCTTACTTGTTTCATCATATCTTATATCTGCGAAGTCCTAGTTGTGTCATCTGAAATGCATGTAATCTTGTCTCCACCTTAGTCTTTGTTGTGTCATCTAGAATTTGTATAATCTACTCTCTATCCCAGCGTGTGTGTTGTAATCGTGAAGTCCTGGGCTTTTTCATTGTGCTACTCATTTTGGTTAGATTTTGCTCTGTTTTTATTTATTTATGTTTGTGTTGCATTTCATGTAATTCCTAGCAAGATTTATTACGTGTTTTTATTACACACATATACGCATGACACAGGTTATATAATAAGCACATCACATGAGTCCTGGGCTACATTGGAGATGAAAATGTTAGTGACAAAATGTTGAACAATGACATTTTACATTTATAATGTGACAATGTATCACGGAATAAGTCCCTTTTGCGTTCCACAGATACCTTACTTATCTCACTACTACTGTTATGACCAACATAATATGGGCCCAGATTCAAAACCCAAGCAGTTCAAACATGATTCTAAATCAATTCAACATAACACACACAAAATAATACCTGGATGTGGGGTGCTACACAGGACTAACTAAAGTGATGTGTTGCCTCACTATGTGAATAAAATGTAGTCTTCCAACATTTTGCCACAAAATTTTCGTCACCAATTTAGTTCATGATTCACATGGTGTGTGTATTATCCAGCCTTTGTGTGTGTGTATATGTGGGTATGTGTGTGTTGGCATATGTATGTGTGCATGTATGTACGCACATGTGTGTGCATTTCTTTTCTGACTACAGCTAATCTTGAATAGTTTTACTTTGCTTGTTTTATTTGGACATGACACAGCAATGTACGTCCACAAATTTACTCAAAATCACATTACCATTACAAGAATCTTTCAAACAAATTAGCATGGTTTGGATATATTCTGTTGTGGAAATTGAACTAGTATACAGCACGACTTTGTTATATGCAAACACTCTAGTCAAGTAATTTTTCACAAAAAACATTAAGTCTTACGCTAGAAACTCCGAAATGTTTTCAAAACTTACAACAGTATAACTCTAGCAAACTGAAGGGCTAAAAGTACCAACAATAACCCATCAAAATTTTCAACAATAACAAACATAAAGATTTACAATAAACTAAATGTATTTGTACACATAGCACCCAATTCACAGGGGTGTAGGAATCGGGGGAAAAAAAGGGGCATATGCCCCCTCTCCTCCTGCACAAGGTGGAGTGTCCATTCAGCTAGAAGTCTCAATCACATGTGTCATTTTAAATAAATGATGCACTTTATGTTTACATCAATATATATAGAAATTTTAACTAAATATCTTAGTCCCTGTGTATATTCAATACGTGTAAGCATTCCATTCTAAATAATTAGTAATGAGAATGGCGAGTTTGTAACTTTTCATACATTTTGTATGAAGGAAAAACCCTTGCAAAAGTAGTTTTAGTTCTGAAGACTGATAAATATGGTATAGACGACAGAGACGAAGATGGCTACCTTGAATTTCATTAGGACCAACGAACGACCACACTACCACCCCCGAGCATAGCATTTGAAAATGTTAACAGGAAACTGAATTGATATGAAGTTCGGCAAGAAAATACAAGTGTTCGTTATTGCACTTGGAAATTTTTTTTTTTTGGCCTGAAGATTACACAGCATCAATTTGTTAATACAATTTCCTATTTTTTGTAATTGCTAACTAAATTCAGTACAAATCAAGGAAGTAATTCAAATTTAAGCAGAAGCAAATCACGACTGTTTAGAAACATTGTCTGATGCAATGTGAGATGAAGAATAATAATAATAATAATAATAATTATTATTATTATTATTATTATTATTAATTTATTAGGTATAAAGTGCTATCCAACAGTCATGCAACCAATAACAGAATGACACTAAACAGAAACAGAAACAAATACATAAACACGGAATATACAATTAACAAAGGACATACAAATAACTGCAGACATACAAAAACAATGGATTAGACAGGTACAACACACTGACAGAACATCATACAACAAGACATTTAAAAGAGAAAACAGACAGAATGAGATATACCTGTCACAGAATACAATTTTTCTATCCTTAAAAGGATCAAATTTACAATTATCATTAAAATGGAGTACACATCCGTTAACTAAATTTTTATTTTTAGATAATGCAAAAAAAATATTTAAGTTCCTACTAATATGGCTTGGCACTTTTAATCCTGTTTTGCTTATAATAGTTTGACAATCATAGTCATAGAGAGAAAGAGTTGATAAAAAATAGAGCATCGTTAACTATCCTACGAGCATGTAAAGTCCCTGAAGTACAAAGAGCATTGGAGATTAAACTGTCAATATGTGAATGAAAATAGAGTTTACTATCTAAAAAAATTCCAAGATCATGTACACTATCTTTACGTATAATTTTACAATTATTTATCAAATAGTCAAAATTTATTGGATTAGTTTTACACGTAAATGTGATACAGATAGTTAAATCATAACTGAATCGGTATTTTTTGAAAGGGCATAGGTGAGCAAATCTAAACTATTGGAAAACACGAAAAAACATCCTATACAATTTAATATATTCTTTATTTGTACTTTGAGCAGTGTTGTAAAATCACATGTTATATCATGCTGTGAAATATGTATTTGATATTTATTTACAGAAATATGGACAAATTAAAATTGCGCAAGTACGCCCATTAAAAAAAAACCAAATGTTAGAAAAGTAACACGTACATAGAAACGCTTGAAAGGCTATTTATTAACTACAAACACACATTTATATGCCTTCCAAGGATATTTTAACACATAATATTATGAATTACAACAAATCTGCCTGTGCACTTATATAAATGTACATATCTTTTAGCAAAACTTTTGACCTTTTTAATCGTCTTCACCTTCATAATCACTATCGAAATATTATTTATATATTATATGCATACATGTATATAATTTTAAAGGAAGCCTGCAAATGAATCCAGGATGTTTGTACGGATTTTAATTTCCTTTGTCGTTTATGTACAATTGTCCTGTTCTACCAGCTTCTTTGATGTAATCTTTGAATGATTTTTGCAGTGGGTTCGTATTATAAACATAACAGTTTTTTTGGACACGCGCCATTGTGGGTACCTGCAATTGTGTATGTCCAAAAAAACTGTTATGTTTATCATACGAACCCATTGCAATAACCGTTCAAAGATCACATCAATACCCTATATGGACCCTAAATCTAAAAAAGAAAATGCTACTATTAGCTAAGTGCTCCAACAACTGTGTAATTTTCGCTCTAATTGAATCATTCCAAAATGCCTTAGTATTGAGTACAAACATGCTCAAAAAATGACATGTAAAGCCAAAAAATATCTTCTGGATGAAAGAATAGCTTTCTACCAGTACCTAAATGACTGCTAAATAACCAAATTTCAGAAATTCAACTTAAAATCCAGCCCATACTTAGTATTTACATATCAATCACAAATCTGGCCAGAAAGAAGTCTCTGAAGAGCAAAGAATTTCCATTTGAAACGTCCGCAATAGCGTATGTAAAAAAAAAACTGTTATGTTTAGAGCTTCTTTGCTCTTCTTATCCTCATACGAAGGATCTCTTACTTTCGTTTTGCGGGGACTAGGAATAATTTCATTTTCCATTGTCAATTAAAGGTCTAAAAAATATGTGAATACAGAAACAACAGCAGCAAACAGTTTTTTATCGTATAAATTGTGTTCTGTTTCTTAGAGGTTATGTTTTGTTTCTTTTATTCAACTTAAATTCTATATATATCAGATAATTATTTCTGTTAAAGTGTGAAATTATTTTGAACAGGCGTAGGTGACACACGCCCGCCCTTTCAAACCAAACCCTTTGGAACTGGTTTTCACATATAAAGATCAATAGCACAGACGCCCTTTCAACAGCAATAGTTGCCTCTATCCATAAGGAACACAATTAGACAGAAAAGTGAAATTGGCGAAAAATGTTGATTATGCCCTTTCAAAAAACACCAATTCTTTTCAGATTCATAATATTATCACACCACTTATGGACTAAGTCAATATCAGCTTGAAGTTTCATGCAATCAGATATGTTACTAATTTTAGCAAATATTTTCAGGTCATCAGCATATAATAGGCAATTAGCAAATTTTAATTGTGGCACAATATTGTTAATAAACAGATGAAATTAAAGAAGGGACAGAGTGCCACCTTGAGGGACACCACAGGATGCAAGAAAGGAAGTGGAAAAGACATTTTTTACTTTGACAGTAAAAGTTCTGTCCACTAAATAGCTCTGAATCCATTTGATATAGGTCCAGTCAAGACCTAAGTTCCTAAGTTTATTCAGAATGATGGAATGCTGACAAATATCGAATGCTTTTTTTTTTATCAAAATATATAGCATCAAATTGACCTCTCGATATGACAGCTCCATTAATTTAATTTATATATTCAAATAAATTAGTTGTGGTACTTCTTTTATACTCAAAACCATGTTGGTGATTGGAGATGATATTCATGTAATGAAAATTAATATGTCTGTGTATTATTTTTTCCATAACTTTAGAAAATGTACAAAGGAGCGAAATAGGCCGGTAGTTGTTAAGACTATGTTCATCACCTTTTTTAAAAACAGGAATTACGTTTGCCTGTTTCCACATATTTGGAAAAATACCACAAGATAAACTAGTATTAATTACCTTAGTTAGTCCCGAAGACTTACTAGATTTAAGATTTTTGGTAGACCAAACAACTAAACTATTGTTGACTGTAGGGATAGGTAAGTGAGTATTAGAATCAGACGTGAAATGTGTATTGGAAGTTTTGGAAGGTTTTTCATGGATCTCAGCAAAATGATGACCAAACAGATTAGCTACTTCACTTGGATCCTGTATAATAATAATAATTATTATTATTATTTGTATTATTCTTATTATAATTTATTTATTTAAGTGCCAACCAACAGACAGACCTTTAACAGATGGCACTGAAACATATACAAAAACCAAAAAAACATAAAAGACACAAAACATTATTATATACACATACACATAAGAAGTATAATCATATACATATGCACACCTACATACAACTTTACAATATATATATACATAATAAATTGAACTGCAAAACTGTTTATTGATAAATATTTTTAAAGTGTCCGAGACAGTATAACTCAGCACTTGTATTTTAGTAATTAAGTAAAGAGTTTTAATGAAAAAAATTAAAAAAAGTTTGAGCTAAAACAATACTGAATGGAAATTTTGTTTTTTTCTAAATGGATCAGATTGCCCTAGTAACTCATTACAATTACCAATACACCCTCTGGTTAAAACGCAAATTTTGTGACTTGTAACAAAAAGAGAAGGGGATCTCAGAGTATATGGAGGCTCTAAATCCAACTTTATTTAGAACTTCGCAGCTCTGATACCTGGCCAAAAAATAGTTTGAAACTAAAACTGCATCAATAGGTTTCTTCGTTGTTTTAGAGTTTTAGTGTTGAGTATTCTAGAAATTTGTTCATATTAAAAATCTTCAGATTCTTTCTTAAAATATTTATTAAAGACGTACCTAAAAAGTTTTTTTTCTATAATTTCCATTCTGTTAAGAGTCTGTATTAGTTATAGAATTCCAAATTACAGAACCAAATTCTAGTTTAGCTCGGAATAAAGCATAGTAAAGGCATAACATAGAATCAAAGCCAGTTGAATTGAGTGTTAAAAATTTTATGAAACCCAATGTTTTATTTGTTTTTGCCAAAATATTGTCAATGTGATGATGAAAATATAATTTGGAATCTAACAGCACACCTTAGATAGACTTCTACTAAAAATATGAGTTAGAACAGATGCTAATATATCACTCCAGCCCTTTATTATGAAATTTGGTATACCGTCTCCTCCGGTAGATTTTGTAGGTTTGAGTGTTTTTATAGCCCACAGAACTACATTTACAGTAATTTCAGGTGGTGGTAAACAATTTTAATAACTTTGAGTCAGATTATGAGGAGTTATATTATTATCTATCTTGTATACTTTAGCAAAGTGTTTACCAAAATGGTTTACTAATCTAATATTGTCACTGAGGATTTCGTAATTGCCTTTTAAATTATAGACTTGTTTGTATCCATTTTCGTTGACTTTTACATAATACCAAAACTTAGATAGATTAAACTTAATTTTATCATTAATATTTCTAAGCCATTCATTTTTATCAAGTGTTATACATTCTTTGACATAGCGTCTGAACATAGAAAATTGTTTGTAACTATTCTGACTTTTATTTTTTTTATGTATTCTAAAATAGTGCTCTTTGTGTCTAAGCAGAAAAATTGAGTGATCAGAAAACCAATGGGGATAATTTAGTCTAGTTTTCACCTTAGTGGGAATACACTGCCGTATTGCATTTGTCACAATTGTATTTAATGACTCAACCATTTTGTTTACATCCAACATGTTGTAAATATGGCTATAATCATAATTTTGTAATGTTAGGTACAAGGAGAGTTAATCACCTCCCTTGTAGTCACTAAATTCTGACACGATATGACATTCAGGTGATTTATGTACTTTATGTTCAACTGTGACCTTAAGTGCTGGATGCGCTACATCTTCACTAACAAGAGGATCAAATGCCTTTTCAATATTGGTAATGTTCGTGTTTGAAAATGTAAGATCTAGAAGTTTGCTGTAAGAAAGTGTGTTATTTAATTGTTCTAACCCAAGTGAATTAGCTAATTCCAGGAGGAACTGCCCTTTTATTTTATTGTGATAATGCACAATGTTCTGTGTATGATTTAAATTCTAGTCTACACCAGGTATATTACAGTCACCGGTAAGAATTATTGAGCTGGGAAAATTTGATACTTTAGTTTCAAGATGTGTGAAATAATTCTGAAAATCATGCACTGAGAAATAGGGTGTTATATAAATGTTTCCAAACACAATTTTTTCGTGTTGACTTCTTATAATTTTGACACACATTGCATCAACGTTTGACATGTCAAATTCTATTTTTGTCTAGCATAAGGGAAAACCAATTCATTTACAGCTATGAGAACTCCTCCTCTATTCATAGAAGAGGGGTTATAATTACAATCATTTCGAAAAATGCAGTATAAACCTGGAAAATATTGTGAGTTAGTAAAGTTATCATTAAGTCATGTTTCTGTGAGGCATATTACATTATAGTTAGTTGGTAATAAAATTTCCGAGAACACATTTGACTTTGTATGTAGGCCCCTGACCTTATGATAGTAAAGATGCTATGCATCAGCTTTGTAAATAATATCATAAAATTAGCTGGTTCCTCCGCCCGTCTCATTTTGTTGCTTTTCAGACATAGCTACTAAATTATCAGTTAGAGTTACATCTGAGGGAGTGGTGTTTTTCGGACTTGTCATTTTTATTTGTTCAATAGTGGCTATAGTTTTTTCGTTTGCATGTACAAACAACTGCTCATTTTATAATCTTCCATAAAATGGACTAATTAAACAGCCAGAGGACCACAACACTGAATTGAAAAATCTATCACAGTCATCTTCAGCTACAGCAACAAAGAAAGACGAGTATGAATCAAACCTATTTTTAGTTTAAATACCTTCAGGCTTATAACTTTCAATTCTTTGTTCATATACAACACAATGTTGTTTTCCTCAACATCTGGGTCAAAATGTGACACAAAAATGGATCGCATACGTGGTTTCATAGGTTTGGCCACAATTTTAATGCTGACATTATTACGAACAACGAGTTGCACTTGTTATTTTCCTGGGGGCCTCTGCTGAGCTTTTTCAATGTCACTTTTTTTATTTTGCTCGCCCACGTACCGTAGTGAATCCCTCCGCGTCAGCCTCTGGCGATGTCGTAGCATTATGCTGATCTGGACTGCTGACTGCCACGTTAGTCGACCGCGTGTTGCTACCATACAGAACAGTTGAAGCAGTGCCTTGTGTCTGGTTATTTACATTAATTACTTCAGAAGACGTGATTTTGTTGCTGATACTAGTGTGCATGAGTCCGTGGGCAGTTGCCTGACTAAATGTTTTTGTTCTTTATGTTTAACTAAAATTCACATGAGAGCAATGGGCACATGGACGTGCTTCTTCGCGACCCGATAATATACTTTCGTGCATTGTTTGAAACACTATGTTTTCTTCTTTGAGCTCTCTTACCTGGATAGAGAGATTGTCAATTTTTTAAGACTGTGAACATAGTTTGAAACTCTTTATTTCCTTTTCCATATTGTTGGTCGGACATGTCTGTTTACCAACTTTCATCAACGACCACGAGTTTAAACAATTTTTTCTTTATCTTTGATATGACCTGCATCTGTGACTTGGATTTGTTTACTTATATTTTTTGGTGATAAGTTGAACATGTTAGTGTCTTGACACGAGCCGCAATTATATTCTTCACTGTCCATCAGTTCAAGTTGAGCTGCACACTGTACATGCCATCGCTAGAGCCACGATTTTATGACGAAAAGATTTTTGCAACATTTGGTTTCGATGCGTCATGTGCACACCTGCAGCTCTGCTATATGGTCTATGATTGGATTATTTTACTCTCACTGGCTTTGTCAAATTATGGACGTACATACTCACAATAATCTTATTCTGATTGGTGCAGTCAAATGAGAAACGTGTCTGAACATAGACACGCTGCCAATAACCTTGAAACAGAACTGCCGATGTGCACGTGAGTCACTGAAACAAAGTGTGGCAAAAATCTTTTCGCGACAAAATCGTGGCCCTAGCCATCGCGCACCACAAATTCTAGTACACTTTATAAATTTTTGTTTTCTATAAAGGAAGAATATGTCTGAACTAGGGGGCATAAAAGTGCATATATGATCAATTAATATTAATTGCTAATAGATTACTTTTTACCAAAGAAACCGAGATACAGACGAGAGCCAATGAAAACACATCCTCCTCCCCAGAGCACCACAGCAATAATAATAATAATAATAATAATAATAATAATAATAATAATAATAATAATAATAATAATAAAGTTAATATTAATAATAAAGATAATAATAAAGTTAATAATGATCATCATAATAACAATAATATACTGGTTAAATAAAAACATGACATCACTACAAACATCTGTTTTCTAGTCGCATGTTATATTTTTTCATCCTCCTTTTAGTCATGTGTCGCATTAAGTTTTGTTACAGACTTTTTTACATACGGTATTTTTAATATGTTTACAGTACAAAGTTTTTAAATGTCTTAGCAGTAATTTACTCACCAAGCGAGGTAGCAGTATTTTTAACTACCAATTTTCATTCTCATGTGTTAATTTTAACATGAAACTACATGCCTTATGAAAGAGTGACTTTCACCTGACTGACAATGTTTTCTTTTGCATCGAATTGTGTAGATTATTTAATAGCTTTGAATCTTCTCTTTCATTTTAGAAATTTTAAACGTGGTATTAATTTGTATGCTTAGGCAAACAAACGTAATGTGATACTAATGGCGTACTATTAAAAAATATGATTTGCTTACCAAAATTTAGTGTTTTGATATTACTGACTGCTGTGACCCATATCAGTGTGACTAATACATTTGTAGTACTATTAGGAAAGTAAAATCAAATGGTTTCCCGTTTAAATAAACTGTGAGATTCTGTGAAAACTGTGAAAAAACATTACATGTTAAAAAGAGGGTAAGGTGATAAGGTACAATCGTGGTATTTATAGGAAGACAAATGATTAAAAAGAATTACATTTACAAAGTTCATGAAAAGGATACTGTAACTTCTCATCCATTCATGTGACCAAACACCACAAATTTAATGGCATACATAACAATACCGGGGATTTGGCTACAGCTTTCTTGGTGTCATTGGCTGATGTAGTTGATCTCGCAACTTTTTTTTAGTTAGCGGTATAGGTGCATTTTTAAATAGGTTTTTAACTAAAAACATAGTGTTCTATTTGAAACAAGCCAGAAGCTACCTAAATAAACACAGTTTCTCGTTTTTTTTTTTTTTTTAAGACAAAGTCTAAACGAAAGAACATTGTATGATTTTCCAGCTAAACCAAAAACCTCACGTTCACACACAAACAGCTTCTGTTGTGAAACAAACTGCCAGTTCAGAACGGCCAGCAGATAAAATACAGGGCACATTATGACTATCTGAAAGTTAAGGTTGTACAACAAAAAACAACCCCCATGTTGGTTGCAATTCTGTTTACTATTGTATTTTAAATGAATTCAAAGGTACTCACATAATTAATGTAAGAAATCATCCACACTCAAATTATAGTTTTCGTGAAACAAATGTAAGATGTTCATTGCAAGCTGGTTTGCGAAGTACAGCTGATCACAGTATGATGAATCAAGGTATAGTGTTTGTTGTTTTCACTGTTATATATAGCTTGTCTTATTGGTAAATTAAATCAAGAAAGCAAGCCAAAACACAGGACCATAATTCCATCCTACCACCTCTTGCCATGCATACAAGACTGCTAGATAGTCTTAACTTTACGGAAACAAAAATTGCCAAGACTCCCTTTCAATCACAAAAATATTTAAGCACATGATACATTTCTATATTTTGTGTGAACCTCCAGCAGCATTAATATAACTTGTTGAAGGCGGGGATTCGCTCTATTTTTTTACTCTCTTGGCATCTGCTTAGCTGTAAAGTGCTTCCACAGTAAATGACGCAAAAATAAAATGAGCCTCGCAGAAGTACAAAAGTCTATAACATTTTCTATAAGGTGTGTAGCCAATCAGGAAAGAGCCTAACTGCCATTGGCTGCATTAAGAGAAAGGGTTTTATAGACTATACAAAACACATATTTCCAGTTTTTACTTGTAGACTGCGTAAATATAGGAGCAGATGTTAGCTTTCGAAATGTCACCACCAGCACTACCAATGTACTCCTATGTCGTCAATTGTTGTGTCGTACAGTGCTGTGTCTTTAACGACTTCGTTCTTATTCTGCCTTGAGCGTAACCTTGCAGTATTTTACTCTGGTACGTTGTTCTTTATTAGTTTACTTAGTTTTTTTCTTTGTTAGTTATTTGAAGCATTCTGAAGCAAAAAAAAAAAATTCAATATATTACTGATTGGGTAGATCATGAGATGAACGAAAATTAATTTTGCTTTTGCACTTTGCAACGTTTTTAGTGATCGAACTTTGCAAACTCTTACCATCACCTGTTAAAAATTTGTATAAGTATCCAATTAAGGCGAAAAAATTGATGATAACCCACTGAGTCAAAGCGTAATCAATGATACATTAAAAACTTTTTTTCATTCAATCACAGCTCTAAGAGTTTGGATTTAGAAAAGTTCTGAAATTTGTTTACGGGTGTTTACGTATTCATCATCATAAAACAAAAAGCAACTCTATATCTTGAGGAGTTCAATAGCACTCATGGATATATCTAAAACACATTCCATGTCTCTTTGAATTTCAAAAAAAGAAAAACCTTATAAACAATTAAGGCTAATGTACAGACGTCAAATTTAGCTTTTGTACAACAGGTTGAGTTTTTTTAGTTCACTGTTCCTGAAAGCCTGCAGAGGTAGTTGTCTCTGCAGTGTTTGTGGATTCCTTTGCGGGCAGTGTCCCGGTAGTGCACGCAAGGTGATGGCCTTACGTTAGTTTGTTGGCAGGTGAAGGGTGTGGTGATGTATGCGGCCATGTCGCCGGGTGGTTGTGCGCTGTAGATCCTTCTAGCACCTTTGGCGTGCGGCGGCAGCCTTCCGGGGGCACTGGACGCATCTGTCAACATTCCCCCCTCCGGTCCCCTGTCCCACATTAATATCTATAGTAAGTAGGAGTGTGTAGAACCGCCAATTTATGTTGTTCCAGTCCTGGAAAGTCCCCCCTTCCATAACGTCAAACATCGCTGACTAGCGCATGCCCTGTGGGACAGAGAGAGACAGAGAGAGTAAATGTCTCACCAGTCTCGAACGATCAGTGCTGATCATTCCAGTGGGTAAATATCACAATATTTCTAGAAGGAATACCTGCCGGCCATGTTTTGACTAGCTTTTTGATGTTGGGATTTTAGAGCTTTTTTCCCAAGCTTCTTGTTCTTTAGAGTTTTTTTGATCTGGACTTCTTAGAGCATTTTTCATTAGACATTCTTTCGGAGTTTTTTATATGGCAAGCATTTAGATACTTTGAGCATTTTATCTTATGGACTTTTTGAGGTTTTGGTCGTCATCGGCGAGCATAGCGATGCTCCAGTGGGTGAGGCGAAAGCCTAAATGGTTGTCGTAATGCCAGATGGCACATTTCGGTTTTGTTTATTTTAACTTAAAAATTAATTACTATTTAAAATAAGTAGTACGTGAGATGTTTTGCCAATTAAAAGAGAAGACAGGAAGTAGCTCTGAGGACGGATAAGTCTTCAATGGATAGGAACATTAAAACCACAAGTATCCATTTTATTATTATTTATATTTAACTCCTTCACTGCGACATTTGACTACAGTCGTATATACAAAATATTTCTATACTGTAACATGTGACTTTAGTCGAACACCGAATTAAATGACTCTGTAAAAACGATAGTATAGCATATCATCTCTCATGGGATTGACGGAACAAGTTCAGGGTTCTGAAGTAACAAAGTACATAAACTGCTGGTGTTTTGAATCAGTAATAATAGATCCCCACACTACATTTAAAAAAAGAGAGAGGATATAACAGCTTGGCTCCACAACTAAGGGGCTAAAGCTCGTGAACGAAGTACGCAACTCGCGATACGAACTCAGAACTGCGACCCTGAGACGGAGAGCGACGAGGTGAGCTGAGCTGCGGAACGAGCTATTGCAGGGTGCCGACGTACACGGCGGATGCCCAACACAACAACTTTTACGGTGGCGAGGGTTCAGAGAAAAGGCGTCTTCGGAGAACAGCAGGACGACTGAGTCGGAGACCCCTGAAGAGAGCACGACAACACCACATGACGACATCATTGGCGACACCGGACGACAACAGCGACAAGGTCTGCATGCTATATTTTGGTGAGTGAGGGACTTTGTTTTTCAGCATACAGTCACGACGGCAGAGCGACGAGAGGACTGCGACGCTAATATGTGTGTGCAATGTCTGTGTACGGGACACACATATAGGTAAGTTGTTTTCAGGTCGTAGATGGAGACACGACGTCGGGTGGCCGTTCCTCAAAAAACAGAAATGTTTTTCTCTAAGGAACAAGGGTTGGCTGAGGCGGGTAATGTCGCGGATTCAGTTGAGACCGCGAAGTTTAATTTTGTACATGAACTGAGAGTCGAAGGGGTTACTGAATCAACTGGGAGCATGATGGGAGTAGATATGGCCTCAGACAGAGCAGAAGATTTGTTCTCTAGCGGACCGAGTTCAAGACAGGGTTCGGACAGCCTTGAAGTTGTGATGTCAGACACAGAGAATACGTCAGAGGTAAATGCGAGGATAGTAGAGAACGAAAACACAGGGGTAGTAGATTTTCAGACTATGTACAGTCAGTTGCTAAACACGATAGGGGGCAAATGATGGCCATGAAATAAATGGAAGGGAGGCTAACTGCCACGCAAGGCGAATTGGAAAAGCGCATGACCGGTATAGGAGAGCACATGACAGGTAGAGGAGAGCACATGACCGGCATAGGAGAGTGCCTGATCTGTATTGAAGAGCACCTGACAGGTAAACTAGATTCTATAGTAGCCAACACAGAAAATGCAAGTAGTTTTTCAGGCAATGAAGTCATCAGAGCTGAGCTCGGGTTTGTCCTAGATAGGGAGCAATGTGCGGTGAATGACGTGCCGCCCAGAGAAACAGATGTTTCTTCGCCGAAAACTGTGACAGAATCTAACACCACGGATGAGAATAAACTGCCGGCAGAAGATCAGTTAACGCTGGCAGGGGACAACCCTAGAGCAGATTCCTTTCTTTTCAAGGCAGCTTTGAGTGTTCCGAGGGACAAGATTGTTGGGGGCGCTGTTGTGGTGAGTGCGGGCCTCCCGAGTACTGTAGTAAAATGGCGAGAAACGAGGGTAGGTAGGAAGCGCACCATAGTCAATGTCACTGAGCCGGACTGGCTAAGAAAATGTGTGATGACGGAGAAGGGATATTGTCATGGCAAGGGAACCAGGCAAAGGAAATTAATACATTGATTTCGTGCGAGAAAAAGTCGTACGTCGCTTATCATTTGTTTCAGCCCAATCGTGATAAGGATTTAGCATTGCAGGACATTAGCAATCCACGTGCACGGATCATCACGGACATACATAAAGTGAGAGAAAGAAAGAGGATGAGAAGTAGAGAGCGGTCTCATGAGAGAGAGACCACGCCGTCGCTTGTAGGTAGGGAGAAAGGAGAGTTTCCGCAGCGCTGGAGTCTGCGTGTAGTTCGAGTCCCGCCGCATGCTCATGTGCGATAAAGATGAACCAGGTAAGAAAACCTTGAGGAGTATACGGCACGCCGCAGAAAGACGTAAGCTGAAGTTGATTTCAGGCAGGAAAGCATGTAGATCACATGGCTACGAGCAGGTGCGTATCAGAAAGACGCAACTCACATTAAAGGTGGAGAAACGTGCCACGAAAATGCCAGACAGAGGGTCATGTGGTCGCGATCAGGCAGTAAGGAAAGAAGGGATTGGCAGTCGCAGGATGATTGATAAGCCAGAGATTTTTGTAAATAATTGTATGTAAATGTAAGGGGTGTATTATAATAATAAGTATAGGATTTGAGGATTGGCAAGGATAGTTTTGTGTGATGTAAATAACCTTGGTACTGGTTAGTTAGAGAGTAACCAGAGAAAGTTTACCCTGTACCAACAGAGGACGGTGAGGTTGCTTTTGTATAGCGTTTTCTCCACGGGGGTGTACAGCACAGGACGGACTGTTGTTTGGTATCACAATAGAGGGCCAAGTCCAGACACTGTAGCGAATTCGGACCAAGGGGGAGCTTCTACTGACTGCTGGCTAGGGTTGATTCTTTGCGCTTTTTCTTTCAGGAATTTTGTTAAAAGCCAAGCCGAGCCCTTGTCCCAGATTTACAGTAAAAGCCCAATCGATGCCGCGCTTTACAAAACAGTGTAAAAATGTGTGTCACTAGGTAGGTAAAAGAAATAATGTGAAGTGAGAGCGAGAGGGTTTTACAGGCGGCAGAAGTGTCGATACAGCCTCCTCTACTGACGTCAAAGTCAATATCGACACTGAGGGTATATGTAACCGGCATATAGCCTTTAAATGTAAATAAATAACATATATAATGTAAATATTGTAAATTAGGTTAGAATAGTCATAGAAAGCCAGTTGAAATTTCATTATGATTAGGATTGTTTGTTTCGTGTGACTCAATTGCAAAACATTGTTTTAAGTAATTAATGTGTGATTTAGTTTTTCATACTGGCGAGAGACGCAGTATGAACAGAGGATTGTGGCATTGTGTCACTGAAGATTGACACTTAACACAGCAGGGGAGGAAAAGTTGCGAAAACATGGGGTGAAAGCGAGTGAACAGCCTTCAGCCGTCAAGGGGCACGCGGCGTGGATGCTGAAAATTGGGGCATCGAGATGCGTGGCTACGCCCACCCCCCTGATGTACAATTTAATATTATCTTCATAATTAGTCATCAGAATTTTATAAAGTTTTGTAAATAAGTTCAGAGGGATATTAATGATAATGTGTGTGAATTTTAAAAAGATGTAATAAATTTATACGGAGGAATGTCAGGGTTTGTTGTTGCCGTCACCCACGAGAGACGCGATTGGTTGAAAGTTAAAATGGGGGCGGTCCTATGGAGAGTTTTGCCAGGTAGGCGTGAAGGGAAAGTTAAGGGCACTTCGACGGCGACCTTCACGAAGTGTGGGCGCGTTGCACGGAGCCACCATGGATGATTGTAGTAAGTTGCGTATATATAGGGAACTCCGGCGGTGACCTCCACGAAGGGTGGACGCGTTTCGAAGGTCAATTCGCGGAAATTTGCAGGAAGCCGCGCATAAAACTGGTTCTGGCCGCAACTGTCACGAAGAGTGGAATATTCGCATAAGGCCGTTGTTAATTTGCTATAAACGATAGTCAGCACAGCATATCATCTCTCTTGGGAGTGACAGAACAAGTTCAGGGTTCCGAAGTATCGAAGTACGTAAACTGCCGGAGTTTTGAATCAGTAATAATAGATCCCTACACTACATTAAAAGAGAGAGGATGTGACATGTGACTTTAGTCGAACACCTAATTAAATGACTCTGTAAACCATAGGTACATCATTTTCTCGCTTAAAAAAAACCAAAAGTAACCAATTTACAAAAAAATATTTTTAAAAAAATTTTTACACTAACTTGGCACAATTAAAAATATTTTACTCCGCAGAAAAAGGGTTACTTTCCCTAGTTTTCGTGATTTAGTTTTTTTATAACAATAGTCATGACATTTACACAAGTACTGTATTTGCTGGTGGCCAGTACGATCGTTGATTACTTAATGTTTCAGAATAATGTAATGACCTTGAACTTTATTGTAATGATCTAAAGCTACTTTCTTTAGTATACCTTCAAGCCAAATCTTTTTATAAGGTAATACCTGTTTGTCACTTATTAACATATATTTATAAATTCACGCTTAAAACCTTTTATCAACTTATTACACTTATTTCTGAACACCAATAAAGTAATATTCATTATTGCATAACTTAATTTTATTCTTTTTTAATAAACATCAATTATTTGAATTCCTTCTTTTATTTCAGTATTGGATCAGAAGACCCTTTTAAATTTAATTAATAGTCCCTAATCGTAAAAGTTATATCTTAACCATGCCACTGAACTTAGACTAATATGGAGATATTTTAATATAGTTGGTCGAGTACGACAGATTCAAGGAAAGCACACTACATGATAGGAGACGCGACCAGTAGGGGTTGTCATAATCTGTGTTCCATCCACAGTTTCCTCTCGCAGATATAGCCAAGTGATAACATTTCATTATTTCAGTAAGGTTGTTCATTCCTGTGTTCTACCAAACATTAGTAATTTATGTAACTATAGGCTACAAGGTGGAAGTCTTTGCCTTTAAAGTGTTTGATGTTTTAATTTTGCTTAATGCACAAGGAGCTACATGTTTATTTCCCCCACAGTTCTGAATAATAATTACACAGTACATTTTCTGTTATTTATGGTTTATCAATATGGTTCAGTTAATTGCTTGTTTATTTGTTAGTGATGTTTATTTGCTTTCCACATTGTAGTCTTAGTTGTATTCAGTTACACACAGCCCCCACTTTACATCAATTCAACATTTAAGTCATTTCTCTTTTCTTCATTTAAATTTATTTATTTATTTATTTTACTATGCCCACCTCATTACAAGTTTATGGCTGGAGTCGCCAGGCAGTAATTCTTCAGCGCGGCCCAGCCGAATGACAGACATGTTTGACCTTATATTCTGTACGACGACACTTACTGCCGTTTTAAATTAAATTAAATTTATTTTACTACGGCCATCCTCATGACAATATACAGATCATGATAGCCCGTTGATTTGAAAATATATAGACGATTAATTAAAAAAAACCTTTCATTCCATTTCTTAACTATTCAAATCCTTAGGTGTGTTAAATTTAATAAAATTAATCAATTACATTTTAAGTATTTAAGTAAGCATTAATTTCAAGCAATAAATTTAGTCAATATCTAACAATTCAGTGAGTGTGCACGCGCGCACGCTCTCACTCTCTCTCCATCTCTCTCTGACTCTCTCTCTCTCTCGCTATATATATATATATATACACACACACACACACACACACACACACACACACACACACACATTATATATATATTGTAGCATTGCAAGAAAAGGGGTTTTATTTTATTTGGTAAGTTAATGTCATATGTGATCGTAATTTTCTAATATGTTTAAATTTGTAAGATTATTTTCAGTGGTCTCGGTTTCGAAAAGGAAGAGTAGAAACACAGTAATTTTTTCCTGAATGTTCTAGTTAGGGTGTAATGTTTATCGTTATGGCCGGGTGGCCTTGGTAGGAAGCAATAGCTTTGTTTTCTTTTTGTGTTCTAGATTTTTCCATGGGAGTTTTGGCGCAGTTTGTTTATTTAATGCGTAGTTGATAATTGTGCCCTAGAGGGTTCTAGATCATGGAACGAATGATGAAGGTCACGCCACCAAGAACCAGCCAATGAGAGCACAGCATGTGGCACCCCTTCGCCCTTTGTTCTGGAATGTTTGCCTCTGCCATGTTTGAGGATAAGTCGTGACGCGATGCAGAGCGGACATGCGCGGGGCTGCGGCCCAAGAAAACTTGATGAAGTGAAGTTCGGGAGTGAAAACTTAACATGCACGGGTAGCACCGCTGTCTCTTTTCTTTAACCTTCTTTCGGACAACCTGTAAATCTACCAAATTTGTTGCCGCCCGTGCATGTAGGCCGCTAGGTGCAGAGAGCTAGGATGGCTACTCGTTCTTCTTCGCCGCGTGTGTATTCACCGTGTGCAAATTTCTTGCCCGTTTTAAACGCCTGATATAGAGACAATGTGTTTCTGCTTATAACTTTCTGTGAACCGGATCTACCGTGCCAACACTGTGATAATGTATTTCGTGCCAATGTAAACAGTAATATAATAGAAATAGTGAAAAATAGTAATGTATATTATTTCGGGACGAACCTTTTCTTTAAGATTCTGACGGTGACTGGAAATTCAAAATTTGGTCTACAGTATGACATAACCTACAAAATTATTACTAATAAATTCTGGAGTACGTGACCACCGATCAAGAGATATGTTCCAGCGTATAACCTTGCCTGTTTTGACTGGGTTATCCCCGAGCTAGTACACTGGTCTAGGAGGACTGGTGTGCAACATTTGTGACGAGTGGAGCTCTGGTACTTGTACAAGAGCGAAACGTCACAATTGGCTGCCCAACTGGGGCGAGCAGCTGGTTCCCAGGTATCAACTCGACGCGGACGACGTGAGAGGGTGCCGAGTACGAGGCAGGCTGCTGGCTTATGGAAGAACCAACGACACAGGAAAGAAGAACGTGACAACGAGGGAAAGAAGAACGGACAATGAGGGAGCAACACGCCGTGAACAGCAATTTAAACCAAGTATCTTAATAAGAACAGTGTTACAATTATTAAATGCAAGGGCCATAGAGGAAAACATTTTAGTGTGGCAAGAAATGTTTATGAGATTGTGTTTGTAAGCATTGTTGTTCGGTGTAATGTTAGAATATAGCACAGTCAGTATGTCAGACGAAGATCAAGAACTTAGGGGTTTTCCCAAACGTTAACAGTAACTTTAAATAATTGTGTCCAACAATTTATAACAAAATTAATGCAATATGATATAGTGTCACAAGTAAATCAATTAAATTAATGTTGTATGCAGTAAAATTCTAGTTTAGTATGAATTAGAGAAGGTCAGGTAAAATTATCAAATGATGATGGGAAAAGTTTACAGTTAGTGAAAAAATTCTATTGTTTTCTGTTTCATGCTCTGCAGTGATTGCTGTAACATTTTCTGTGGTAGAAAGTTGTTTCTTGCCATAATATGTTTCTCCCATCCCTACAGGAACTCATTAAGGTCCATCCAAACGGTAACCGTGAGATCAGTGTATGGTTTTATTGTACTATAATACCTGGAAAGCTGGAATAAACCCGGTGCTTCTCCACCGTTTTTGCAGATTAAACTTGATTTACTTTTGTAGTACCTTGTTTATAAAAGTATAACATATTTAATTACTAAAATCTACAATTCCCTTACATTAACATTATCTAGCAGAGAAGCTTTTATAATACTCTTTGGTCACAGCAATCTAAAGGAATTCAGTTAATGTATAGTTATATGGTTTGACGTGTCTCACCTTGTATTAACATGGGCACACTGGTTGTGCAAGCAGTTACGACGGTCAAGCGTGGCAGGTCAGACCTTGGGTAGCATCATTGCATCCTGGTTGTCACATTGCAGCAGACAGCCTCCTACCTGCCTTTTATACCTCTTAAATATTCACGATGTATTATAAACTTGTCCCCGTTTATCACATCTACCGGCGGAAGCATGCTGGGCGTATTTTAATGTCCTTAAGGTCCTAGTCTGCAGGCATTCCTCTGTCGCCGTGTTTAGTAACATGCCCCAGACATTTGGTAAGCTTCAACACTGCTCTTTACAAATGTGTTCCGGTCTTGTGCCGGAACA
This sequence comes from Medauroidea extradentata, assembly GCA_003012365.1. Classification (NCBI taxonomy): domain Eukaryota; kingdom Metazoa; phylum Arthropoda; class Insecta; order Phasmatodea; family Phasmatidae; genus Medauroidea; species Medauroidea extradentata. The sequence continues at coordinate 69,909 of PNEQ01079086.1, forward strand.
TCTTCCTCTTTCTTCGAAAAGTAGCTGTCCCCAGCCGAGGATCAAACTACTGGATAGTTACTTGAATAACTTCTTTTCTTATTTTCGGCAGCGCAGTAAAGGATTGGGTTGAAGACCTCTTTGCTATGGTTGGAAATAGTGGAGAGAGGATAAATTTTGAAGGGTAGTAAAACAAGGTATCAAAGCTGCCATTATCTTCCTGCTGACTATGTGTCAAGCCTCATGGCTTTGTTTTGTTGTGTCTGTGATTTTATGACTTCGTTTAGCCTAAATTTGTTTATCCTAAATTCTTTTGGCTAAAGTTATTTCGTCTAAAATGCTAACACATGTTAATATTTTGAAATGTTGTTTTGCATGAAGTCATTTTGCCTAAAATTATTTTTCCTTAAAGGTGATTTGTTTTGTTCTGACTCTATCAGATAAGGTTGTAACTAAAATCAATGTAGACTATGCAGTTTCACAAACAGCTCTAAGAGGCCAGAGTATGCTAAGGATATCTTGAAACTTACATGTAATGAATATAGTTTGGTGTTGTAACAACAGCGTGTGCTTACATCAATGTTTTCTAGTACTTTTTTTGATTGTTTATAACCCAGACAACTCCAGGAAAAATAAATGTATGAGATCTTATGTCCATCTCTACGCAGGCGTATGTATTTATGTATGTATAAATGTATGGTTTCTAGAATTATTTAAAAAACCCTTAAACCTATTATCAAACACCATACACATATTACGCTTAGAAAAGTTAGCTAACTTTAATTAATTCATGTACATTTCTGGCATTCAGGGTGACATAATTAATATTATAATTATTTTTCAGTTTCATGGGTTTACTTTTTTAAAATGGAAGCTATCTTTATGTATAAAAGAGAGCACTTTATGACTGACATGTCAAACTGCAGCCCAACCCTCTGGACCTAGAAATCTAAAATTTTTTGTGTGGGTTCCTTTTGGGTTGTAGGGAGCACTAAGAAGGGTTTTTTCGATATTCGTCGGTCTCCTAAAGGGGTGAAATGTGTTTTGCAAGTTTCATCTACTTAGCTCAATCCCGGCGGCCTATCATAGTGACTTTTACTTCAATGAATCAATCATATAAAATCATATTAGTTAATTTAAGGTTTTTTAGAAATTCAAATTATCGATATCTATCGAACCCTTTGCGATAAAGAATTGCTTTTTACTTCAAAATTTTGCTGTAGTGAATAACCAAAAAGTTGTTTCTAGATTTTTCGAAATTTTACTCCCAATGAGTAAAAAGCAGGAAATGTGTTTTCTATTAATCATCTGTACAACATGAACCCAATTGGCTATCATTGTGATTTTTATTTCAATTGGATATGTATACACATATTTAACAATTGAACTTCAAGGCGTTTTAAAATTCTTTAATTAAGGGCGTGAATAGACGTGAAATTTGTTTTAGGATATTCTTCCATGACTATCGAACCAGTCGAGATATTGTAGTGCTGTTTGCTTCAGAACGATGTTTAGGTAAACACCGAAAATATATTTTAGGATATTTTCCATAATAAACTCGGAAGATGAAAAAAAAAAAAGATATGTTACTGATTTAAGTTCCGAAAGAAGGTTAAAGAAAAGAGACAGCGGTGCTACCCGTGCATGTTTTAAGTTTTCACTCCCGAACTTCACTTCATCAAGTTTTCTTGGGCCGCAGCCCCGCGCACGTCCGCTCTGGATCGCGTCACGACTTATTCTTAAACATGGCGGAGGCAAACATTCCAGAACAAAGGGCGAAGGGGCGCCACACGCTGTGCTCTCATTGGCTGGTTCTCGGTGGCGTGACCTTCGTCATTCCTTCCATGATCTAGAACCCTCTAGGGCACAATATCAACTACGCATTAAATAAACAAACTGCGCCAAAACTCCCGCGGAAAAAGGAAATGGTTTGTGTCTGCAGGTGTCTGGCCCTGCACGCTTGCTAAACTTGATTGACAGGTTGTTATCCCTGGAGGCTAGTGTCAATGCGACAGTGTCCTCCTCTCCCTCCGCCCTACCCCAACAAAACATACCAAGAAGGGCCATGCTATAATGCAGGTGCACAAATAGTTGTCTACCTACAGGAGTATAGCTAGTATAAAAGAAATACAGCGCTTTTATCTACTGAGTCAGAAACATGCCAGAGTTGGAAGTGACTAGTCCTTAAGGGCGTTCAAGTGGGGAAAAATTCATAATTTTATATTCGTATAAAATAGTGTTAGTTTTGTAGACATTACTTCAGAGAACATTAACATCTAACGGAAAAAAATTAGCTCATCTAGTTTTACCGTAATGTCACTTCAAAGTCAAAATTTGCATATTTTTACTTCATACAAAACTTGAAAACCAGTAAATATAATGAAATGGAAAAAATCTCATCAAAACTACACGTCACCGTCTACGGCTTGAAGCATATACAAACACATTATAAAATATTTCTGTGTTTAAAATAAATTTCTAAAAGTACCAAAAAAAATTT